>WSXT02223987.1:0-16715 GCA_011762715.2 Neuroterus valhalla | reverse complement strand
ATCCCTTCCCTAGCTACTCGTGGGAATAAAAATGGAAACTAACAACCCCAATCCAATTATTAATGCGGTTCAAAGAATGCGCCCTGGTTCGGGGTGCTGAATTAGATGGAACACGATGACGAACCGGCGAAACAATCGACGTTCTTAATGGACGGATCAATTCGATAATGACCTGCTTAGTTGCTATGATGCCAGTATTGTCTCCAACCGCAGAGGTTACATGGTGCGCCTGCATACTCTGTGGTACCAGAAACACCCAGAGGTTTCGCACGTTTCACAGCGAGTGTTGAGAAACCGTGCCGTGAACCTTTCGCGGACAAGAGATGTACGCGGAACGCTTCCTCAACAGCTGCAAGAACCAACGATTGATGGAAAACCCCAAAAGCGCTTGCATCAACTAAACAAGAAGATGGGCTGGGCAAGACAAGACGTGTCCCGTATGCAGTGTGTGATTGACCACATAAAATCTGGTAAGCCTTTTACGGCAAGGGCCCGGAAGTTTGCTCATGAAATAAGGATCCATCATCACACATTTAAAATGTTAAAGCTGATGACCGTCAAACAGCATATTGTTGACAAAATACGAGTACTATCAGACGGAAGGAGGAGAATTAAAGAGAGCGAGAGATGGGTCAGGGAGAATAAGAAGTTCCTCGCTGTCCCATCGCGCCTCTTTAGCGCGATCCTCCTGTTATCTTCAAAAACCCACCGGAGTCCGAAAAAGTCGAGACATTTTGGAGGAAGATTTACGAAGTGAAACATCCATTGAATGAAGGCACTGAGAACATCATACGTTTCAAGGAACTGTGCAATAACCTCATAATATCTGGGAAGGAATGCCCACCAACAACTGGCCCACATCTTTACCTCATATTTAAAGTCAGAGATCCCTATTTCGCAGTGGCTGGTGTTAGGACGAACTGTACTCCTACCGAAGAAAGGCGACTTGTCTGAACATGGTGTATAAGATCTTTACATCTTTCCTGGATGACAGGATTGTTCGGATAATTGGACCAGTATGGAATGAGATTTACGAACAACGAAGATCGAAAAGAGGCGCAGCAGGCTGTCGAGAGAACCTGCTGATCGACAGGAGTGTCTGCAAAGACGCTGCAAACCACAAACTCAATCCGTCGATGGCCCGGACTGATTACCAGAAAGCTTTTGATTCAACTTCCCGTAGACTTATCATCTGTCTGTTAAAAAGCTTGATGGTTCATTCAAATATAGTAGGATGCATTGGGAAATTAATGCGTCTATGGAAGACCACATTTACTATCACATCTGGAAAATATCGTGTGACTACAAACAGTGTCACTTTCCAGAGAGGTGTCTTTCAGGGTGACGCAATGAGCCCTCTTCTCTTCTGCATCACACTATCGCCTCTATCTCTCGCACTCTGTGATTCTCATGGATACCTCTGTGGCGGAACTAATGTTCGTGAGCATAGGTTCACTCATATATTTTATATGGATGACTTAAAGATCTATGCTTCTGTAAAAGAACATCTTGAAGGTGCTCTTAGTATTGTCGGGAGGTACATACGAGAAATCGGTATGGACTTTGGATTGGATAAGTGTGCCAAGATTCATCTGAAACGTGGATGAATAGCAGGTATTGATAGTGACCCTGAGCTTGTGGACCGAAGTGCTATCAGATACCTTAGTGCTGGAGGAACCTACAAATACCTGGGCGTGCCTGAGAGCCGCATTCAGGATGTAACATCAGGGCGTGTCTAAAACTCCCTAAGCACCTATGGCATATACTATCGAATTTCCCTATTCATGCAGGAACGACGTATCTGTACAGATACAATGTTGCTTTAAGAGTGCTTTACCACCATCTTTGTCGCTCTTATGGCGTTGGCCGCGACAAGCGTGACCGAACTATGTTCGTGCTCGAATTCTCGGCCCTGGCCGACTACAACATCAAAAGCAAGGAAACCGAGAAGATGGAGAGATACAAAGATCTCAGAGAACATCTACAACAACATCATCGAGGATATTCGGTTAAATTGATTGTTCACATCATCGGTGCTCTTGGAGGTGCGACGCCTTCACTGGTTAGCAACCTCAAAGCCATCTCCGTGTGCAAAAAACATGCCGTGGCACTTGCCGTATGGATGCAAAGAGCACTCATACTTGGGTCTCTCAGTGTCCTTAAGACACATGAGGGTTTCGCCGGCCCATCGTTGTGAATTTGTCGTGCATGTGGTCACTCATCTCACGGTCGTGAGACGTGGCCATATGTGTATTTAACCGCGGTTTCACTGGGAGCTTGTGGCATTTTCCTAAATGACAGTTGCTCCCAGGCGGACCCTGCGGTGGTTGTTTAACCTAATTTTAATTTACATATATATATAGGGTGTCCTGGTATTCAAAATGCATTTTTGGATTTTTGGATTCCAAAAAAAAAAATGGAGTCGAAAATAATAATAAAGTTTTTTTGAATAACCAATCAGAAGGACGCGTTAGATATCCGAGAGTATGTGCGTAAACAAGTTTAGGGCGCATTATTGAAAATTCGTTTACGTTCGCAGTAGGTTGTGACTGGTGCAACTCGACACTTGAGCGATATACAAAAATTGGAAAAAATATCTTTTCCTAAAATGTTTGATTCTGTAACAGTACAAAAGGGATCGGGATATTTAAATTCTGTAGAATTATCTTGGATTCTTGTAGAATTATCTTGAATTCTTGTAGAATTCTCTAGAAATCTGAAAAATTTTCTCAAAATTTGTAAAAGGCTTGTGGAAACTGCTGAATTCTGTAGAAATCTCTCAAGTTCTGCAAATTTTTCGAAAATCTGTAAAATTATCTAGAATTCTTGTGGAATTCTCTAGAAATCTGTGAATACTGTTGAATTGTGTATTATCTGTGGAATCTTAGGAATCCCCGTGAACTCTTCTGAAGGCTCCAAAAATATGTGAAATTCTCATGAATTCTGGCAGAGTTCTCTGAAAATATGTAAGATACTCGTGAGTGTCCTAGGATTCCCTGATAATTCATGGAATTCTCCTAATTTCTGTAGACGACTCCTGAATACTTTTGAATTCTAATCATGTCCATTCAGTTTCATAGAATTCTCCGATTATTCGTGGGATTTCCTTCAACCCTTGTAGGATTTTTTAGAAATATGTAAAATACTCATGAATTTCCTAGAATTTTTTGAAAATCTTTTGATTTCTGTGAAAGACTTGTGAATACTCTTCATTTCTTTATAAGTCCCTTTAATTCTAGAGAATTTTTTGAAAATTTGTGCAATCCCCGTGAACTATTGTGGAAGTCTCCAAAAATCTGTCAAATCCTTGTAAATTTTTGCAGAATTCACTGAAAGTATGTAAAATGCATGTAAGTTTTCTAGGATTCCCTAGTAATTCATGGAATTCTACTTAATTCTGTAGAAGACTCTCAAGTACTTTTGGATTCTATCTATATCCATTGAGTTTCATAGAATTCTCCGATCATCCGTGGGATTTCCTTTAACGCTTGTAGGATTCTTTAGAAATATGTAAAATACTCATGAATTTCCTAGAATTTTTTGAAAATCTTTCGATTTCTGTGGAGGGCTTGTAAATTCTGTTCATTTCTGTATAATTTCTTCAATTTCATAGAATTTTTTGAGAATCTGTAAAATTCTCGTAAATTCTTGCGGAATCCTCTGAAAGTATGTAAAATGCTCGTAAATATCCTAGTACCCTTAGTTATTCATGGAATTCTCCTAAATTTTGTAGAAGGCTCGTGAATACATTCCAATTCTCTAGGAGTCTCGGATTCTGGAGAAATATTCTGAAATCTGCAAGCAAAGTATTGCAGAAGAATTAGAAGATTTTAGAGGTAAATAAAAACAACTCCAAATGAACTCGAAGCTTGTACAAAAATTTAAAATATTCACAAGTCTTCTACATATTTCACAAGTATTATACAGATTTCAGGATGATCCTCTAGAATTCCAGACTAGATTTCAGGACGATTCTCCATAATTCCATACTCCTACAGAACAAACAGAATTCATGAGCCTTTTACGGGGTTCGAGAGAGCTCCACATATTTCAAGAGAATTCTGGAGGAATTCACGAAATTTTCACAGATTTCTAGTGACTCCCAAATGGTTCATGGGAATTCCACAGACACTACAAAATTCAGTAGTATTCACGATTCTCCCAAAGATTTCAAGAGAGTTTCACAGTTTTATAGGCAATTCCGAAAAATTCTAGAGGATGCCACAAGAAGTCCAAATAATTCTACAGATTTATGAAAAATTTCCAGAACTTGAGAGACTTCTACAGATTTCAGCAGTATCTACGAGCCTATTACTGATTTTGAGGGGAATTTTCAGGTTTCTAGAGAATTGTACGAGAATTCAAGATGATTCTACAGAATTTAAATATCCTAACCCCTTTTGTACTGTCACAGAATCGAACGTTTTAGGATAAGATATTTCTTCCAATTTTTGTACATCGCTAAAGTGTGAAGCTGCACCAGTCACTCATAACCTACTGCAAACGTAAACGAATTTTCAATAATGCGCCCTGAACTTATTTACGCACACACTCTCGGATATCTAACGCGTGCTTCTGATTGGTTATTCTTTATTGTTAATAACTTGGCAAAGAAACTTTATTATTATTTTCGACTTTTTTTTTTTTAATCCAAAAATACAAAAATGTATTTTGAATTCCAGGACACCCTCTGTGTGTGTGTGTGTGTGTGTGCGTGTGTGTGTGTGTGTGTGTGTGTGTGTGTGTGTGTGTGTGTGTGTGTGTGTGTGGCAAACGGGTATGGTGCGGAGGTTACGAAACAGTAAAGGCGTTTGACGTCCTAGAGCGCCGATGACAAGGACAATTATTTTAACCGAATATTTTGGGTAGAATCCGAGAAGCAATACGGAGCCGGTGTAAGCAACTCGTGCCTTCCGTGCCGCGTATGAATTTCTTAATTTCGTCCTGTTTCTCAAGTCCTAGAAGTTTCGGCTGGTTCTTATCGCATCGGTTTTGTGCTGTGACACGTCCTGGCATAAGTTTCTGCTCCTGATTGTGTGATTTCTGTCAGAATTCTGACCATTTCATGTGTTTCTAAGGAATTTGTGGTCTCTTGAATGCATCTTTATCTACCTCGCAGCGCCTCTTAAGTAGTGTGCGGGAGTTGAAGAGTGATTTCGCGCTCAGTGTGTATGAGACAGCATTATCGATCGCTCTCATCTCCCACGTCAGAATATCTACCATCTACAAAGTTGAGTAATGAAGCAAATATGCTGGAGTTATTAAACTTCAGGGAAGTCAACACAGAAGAAACTGAAAAGAATGTCAAACTCCTCAAAACGGATACAACTCAATTGAAGTGCGATTTTGATGCTCTCGGAATGAAATTCAGCACCTTTAAAGCACAATACAAAAAACTAAAAGAAAGTCATCAGGCATCGGAGGAAAAATGTAGTTCACCCTAACGGGATGTTGGTTATCTCCAGCGTCAAGCCTGTACTTTTGCAATGTCCTAATTCATAATTTATCGGACGACCACGAATTGAATAGAGCCTGTTCTAATTTGTCCTCAATATTCCGACTCTCCCCAAGGGTTAGAATCCCTATCAAAAGAAAAAGGTGACGAGCAACGTCCGATTGAAACTCAGTCTTAATCAAGAAATACATCCAGAACATGACAAAATCGCCTAATAATCAGATCGAACATCTCCATACTCTTTTTATCGAAAATTGCTTCAGAGTCGGGCAATTCTCAGCCCAGAAGTCGGAAGCTTACTGAACCTGGTTAGGCTTATCTACATGCAGGAAAAAATAAAGTCGTTAAACATCAAGTGTCAAGTCAATCTCCTAAAGGCATTGATCTTCGCATGTTATTTCAGAATGCCTACGGTTTCTCTAATATTTCTGATCCGCAGAGCACGTACATTTCTCGGACAGCCTTTGCTTGAGCGAAAAATGGGTACCTTCGTCGACTTTAGAATCTCCTACGTGGATACTTGATCACACCGCTATTGTAAATAATCCACAGCGTTCTGCTGAAGTCGGTTGCCTGAGTGGAGCCTTGGCAATTTTCGTTTAAAAAAACTGTTCTCAACTTTGAAATTTGGATAATTTCCTCTACATGTATTTTTTGGTAAATGTGGCACAGAGCAATTCATTGTGGGTAATGTTTACTTTGAACTATCTATGGATATTTAGTTTTTCCAGCAGAATTTTGAAGAGGTCCTTCCCAAAATTATTTCGGGTTGCCCAATTCGCCAATTTTTTTGGGAGGCGATTTCAATTCTTGTATCGGCAATCTGAATGGCCTGGAGAGAACATTGCATAAGCGGAGATCGCGGGACCCCGAGATCGCTGCGAGGAGAAAGGTTCTTGTAAATATTCTTGCGGGTGGTGATTTGATGATCTTGAACGGCAGATTACCCAAAGATTTTCTAACCCATTATACATGTCTTGGTTTCCAGGGCTTGAGTGTTAATTATCTTGTTGCGGATAATATTGGCTCAATAGACCTGATTTCTAACTTCGAAGTTCTGCAGTTACCTACGACATCCGACCATTTCCCGGTGCGTGTTGACATTTCGTATTTTATAAAGACGGACACAAGTTTGAATACTCATTTTTATATAATAAAATTATCTGGAATGTAAACCGTCAACATGACTCATACACAAAATGTCAATTTTTTAAGAATCCTGAGTACTCTAATGGTGAAGTTAATACCGTGAACAATAATTTAATTGCTAAAATTTCAACTGTCTCTAAAGAAATAAATTTACTAGTAGAGCATTTTTGGCGTATTGCAGGAAAAAGACCATTGGATGACAAAGAATGTAGAGTCATGCGCCCTGAGCTTGAAAAATCTTGAATTGTTTTTGAAAGATCGGATTATGTCGAATCGGAGGAGGAAAAATATCTGGAAATCAAAAGACCCTCCGGGGCTTACGTAGGTTAAAGTGGATGCAATATGAATCTCCACTTATGAACTCACTTGCGGCTTGTGATAATCCCAAGGATTTCTTGACATTTCTTGAAATGTAGACGGTAGACGCAATAAAGCACTGGGCGAGGAAGGGATTCCTAATGAATTTTTTAAAAACCTCAAGGAAAATGGGTACAGTACGCCTCTTTGCCGGGATCTGAGTTGGTGAGAGAGTCCGATCGAGCTGTGCTCATACACATATATGCTGCACAAAAAGGTCGATAAATCTGATCCTCGAATTACAGGGGCATAGATAGTATTGCTAGGATCTTCTCTCAGATACTGCTGTTGAGGTTGACTGCGTGGTATAACGAGATAAACATTCTCCCAGAAAATTGGGCTGGTTTTATGCTCAGGAGAAGTCTTATAGACCATATCTTCACTCTGGATTACTTGCTTCAAATTCACTTGTCTATCTCGAAGCGTAAGAACTTTGCGTCTTATGTAGAATCGAAAAGGCTTTTGCTTCAGTGAACCGCTGTCGTTTATGGTGCAAACTTTTGAGGAGAGATATGAGCACTTAAATAATACGAAGTGTGAATAGTCTACGATTACGTTAACATGGTAACATTTCTGCTCTTTGCGCTTTTTTATAGACGATTTAGAAGAGTACTTACGAAATTACGATATGCATGGAAGTTCTATAGATCACTCATGTGATGTTATCCTACTTGATAATGCTGATGATTTTGTCGTATTTGCTTACCCTTAGGCTGACTTACAAGCCAAAATAATCTCATCGCGCAATACTGTCCGACGCAGGTCTTTTTTATAAAGAGTTTATAAAAAAAGTATCTGCCACAAATGTTTCCATGGGTGCTGTCTCGAGAATTTTATTAAAATCAAAAGCCAATGCCTGGCAAACTACCCAGCTAACCTGTCACTGCTTTGCATATTCCTCAGTGATCACACGTTACGAGTTGCAAATCTACTTGCATATTACTTTTCCATCATGCAGTAGTACAGTTACAGGCGTATGGGGTGAAATTTCCTATCTTAGAATAGTCATATTCCAGTAACATCGGGCAAAGCTGTTCCGTAGCTATGACGGCTGCCGCCAGATGTTGCATTCCCGGCATCGCCGCCAAATGTTACCGTAAAGGAAACGTTGTTACTAGGATAACTGGTAACTTTTACTCGCTCTCCTTGCGACATTTAACTACTTTCAGTGAGAAATACAGTGTCACTAGGTGACCGCCAGGAAAGTAACAAGTCACAGATTTCCGGAGTATCACTACCTGTATGTTGCTTCTTACAAGGGGAAGTCTTGAAGGTTGAAATTCGAATCCAGAGCGCATTAGAGCCATTAGAAAGATAATCGAATTTCATTCGATACGTATCACGGCTTTTTTGTGAGTGAAGCCCGAGTTTGGAGATATAAAATTTTGAAAATCGCTGTTCCCGTTGCGTATGCCCAAGTATCTCTCATATACTTGTAATGACACCAACCCATAGTGCCCTTGTAGTGATGTAGTATACTCCATCTCCTGGAGTGAGGGGGTTCAAATACTGACAATCGCTTTGTTTTTGTTTTTTTTTCTATTCCTTATATTCAATGCTGAATCCGAAATCGTTAATAATTGTAATTTCGACAAGAACTGCATCATATCAAATACGAGTCGTTTAAATGTGAATCAAGTTTGTTTTCCGATAACTTTAACTCGTGAAAAATGCGATTGCGACGGATGTGTTTTCATAAAATGTGCTCGTTGCGAGAAGAGGCTTTGTTTCAAATGTTTCTGTGACAATTGTCAACCAAAAGTATGTACTTCATAATTATTGTACGAACAAAAACATGTGCAGTACACATTATTTATATGGTATAATATTAAAAGAGATTTGTTCAACACCTACGTGAAAAACTCAATTTTTTGGGTCTGAAAGCAGTGATCAAAATAAGCGATTCTTCAATCGTTGACGAGAAGCGTTGAATAATGACAGATGATACGTATCCTAAAAAATGCTTCCTCAAATTGGGGGCAATGTCTTTGAAACCACAATGCAACAGTTCTCCACCTCAAAAATATATCCACCACTGACACTGACACTTCTCAAAGGGAATTCAGATCAGTCTCACTGCGAGAATAGTTTTATGACGATGATTAAAACTTATTTTTTGAAGAATTGTTCAATCAAACAAATTTGTATGCTCTTATTGTTCTTTAAAATACCTTCTACTCAAAGTACAAAAGGAAGAATTATATTCATTATACCTAATGATTATTTGAAATCAATTGAATTTTGATCGTTATTCATTGCTGCTGTGCAAAATGAAGCCCTTAATGCGTGGGCTGTCTAAGATATATTTTTTGGGCAATTCTGTCCCATAATTTAGTATGTACATGTTAGGATTATTCCATCTGTACTAGCAGTAGTATCGTCCAGTGGTTATGTCGTTAGTCCAATTATTCGTGTTAACCTATTAGGTGAAAAAAAAACAGTACGAATGACAGGTTTGATCACTGCGGAAATTTTCCGTTCTTTGGAGAGTTCTCTAAGTACCAACTATCTATTGCTTTTGGTGCTCCGGAACCCGTCTTAAACTGTAGGTCCTCTTCACCACTGAGTAGTGGTAAGGTTTGTAAAGGAATAGAGAAGAGCTTATTTGGTGCATCTCAAGCCCGTCAAAAGGAGAGAGTATAAACAAATATTCCATGTCAGGATAACTACAAAGTTGGTTTCTTAGGGATGTAAGATCATCATCCCTTGGCTTATTGAGTCAAAACACATTGGTGCTACCAAGAATTTTGATTGAGATCAGTATATATGTGAGGATTACGATCTTTCATTGTGGAGGATTATCAAGAACTGCTAACAACCCTTCGACTCAATTTGGATCGATTTTACTACGAGGGTAGTTTTTTAATCATTTTAGAGCTTTATTCCTTAGTCTATAGTGTTTGAAAAACCGATGTGACCAACAAGCTTGATTACTGTTCTTTTTCATGCAGGGGATTATCAATTATTTTCAACATCCCTGTACATTCATCTCGTGTTACTGGGCCGGTATCGCGGGTGGGCGGCCCTACAATAAGAGCAATTAAAATCTAGTTCGAACCAGATTTGAAGCGCCGACCGATCACGCTAACGTAAACATACAGGGCCGTATGTATAGTCTCTGAACCCCTGGTCCTTTAGTATATTCCTAATCTTTCAAAAATGATCGAAACATCGATGCAAATGTATTAATGCAGAACATAATACATAAATAATTATTAATTGATCATATTATTAATTCAAGTGAAGAATTCATAAACTTGAAATCAATTAACATTATCATTAAAGTACATCGCTACTAATGAAGTCGCTAGCGAAAATTTCGAACAGGAAATATATTTTGAAATCTGTATCCGAATTGATTCGAATTGGTATATGGAATTGAATCGGGTTAATTTTCAAACGTTTTTGATCGAGAAAAATCGTGTATTTTTTTTGTTTGCTTCGGATACAGATTCCGGATGTGGTTGAATTGAAATAAAAAAACAGTAACGGTTCTTACCATAGTGATTGTAAAAAATCATACATTTTTTAAGTAGGTTGAGAATAATAAAAGAGTGCATAAAAAATTGTTTGTACCGATAAATCGTATTGTTTTGACGTAATTTTTATGAAGATTGATCTGTCAGCATAAATCATAATAATTTGATCCTTAGGAAATTAATGAAAATTAGCAATGAATTATGTTTTCAAATATTGTTCACAAAACTAGTATGTATTATGATAAAGAAGTTGTAGTTGAAAATATTGAATAAACAAAAAAAAAATCAATTTTCAATCCGATTGTCTTTATTAAGAAAATTTTATAAAAATTGGTTAAGATCTATATCACATGTTGAGGAATCTTTTGAGTTCTAATTTACGGTAGATAAATATAGTATCAGTACTTAACAAAGTTTTACATCTTCGACAAGATTTCACGAAAATGTGTGTCTTCCATCAAAGTAAGCGTTCAAGGATACGTCTGGAATTAAAGACAAAGAAAAACTCTTCCATTTAAAAAATGGCCAATGTCATCTTTCAAAATATTGTCACACTCTTTGAATTGGAAAATTTGAGATTCGGTAGATTGAACGTTCTCTGTTATCCAACTCCTCATGGATACTTTCAGTTCGGTGAACCAGCATAGTCGGACTTTCAAGATCATCAAAATCATATTGGCAATTCAAGACGGATTGCGCTTATCAGACATAATTCACAACCGTTATCTCCTTCATTTCACGCATTTTTCGAAGTGATCTGCTCTACACTGGATCATCTTTTGCTGAGCATCACTAAACAGTCACGTAACTTGAATTCCTTCAGAGAAGTTTCAATTTCTGCGTAATCTTCCTCGATAAGTGACTCTCTCATTAGATTTCTTTTTTAAAGTTTCTCCGTGGTCGAAATTGCTGATTGGTCTATCGGTTGATGAGGACTGATACGTTTGGCAGTAAAAACATTACTCCAAAATTCTCGTCAATCGCATTTAATTTATCTGCAGATAAGTGTGACGCAGCAGTGTCCACAATCAAGAGTACTTTTACACTTATTCCTGTTTTTTCCGGTGTTCCAGAACTCTTGGTATAAATTCATGTCCGTATCTGACAAAATCAAACAAACATTATTATTCGTATCGCAATAAAGGTTTTATGCTTTAGAAAAATGATCACATGACAAAAAATATTTTGTTGTTTACCATTTTTTGAAGATCTCACAATTCATCCATCCACTCTTCTGAGTTGAATAGGAAACATCAAGTTGTGGCAGATATTCTATATTTTGTAAGTGTGCTTTCCCAGGGATACAATGTATATGAATATACATGGAATATAAATATTTCCTCCAAGTAATTATATCAAAACCTTTTATTTCTTAGGTTATGTATCGAAAGTTCATTTTATATGGTAGAAAATTTATCTTTCCTGGTTGGAAATGAACTCTGTTTCAAATTCTGGTTATGTCAAATTATAAAGTCATGCAAGTAACTGATTAAAAGTATTATTGTATTATTGCTAAATTCAGAATTTTCTCTAAATGCTTACACGTTCTTAGCAACCTACTTTAAATGTTGCTGGTCCTTCTAGCATTTCATTGAGAATTCGAGCTTTCTTTTTAACCATCGTTGCCCAAATCGGTTGATCCGAGCCTTGATTTTGTTTAGACCACTAGAGTACAGCAGTCTCTTATCCAGTATGACTAGCAGGTCTCATTTTTGTAAACAACGTTCACTAATATTATATTCATTCAAGATCGCTTTTCTTGATTTGCAGTTTCTAATTTTTTGAAGAATTCGATATTTTTGGTATCATGACAAACAAGTTCTTTTCTTTACTTCAGACATAATATCAAAACTGACTAGACTTTCATACCTGCGTCACAAGTCGCAAAGTAACAATTTCTATACTACGCATTACGGCACTGCCTTTTCGAGGGTGAGGGCCGCCGTGCGACGCTCGGGGGGAGAGACAGAATCACTCAGGCATAAACAGCCGTGAGGGCGGTTCTACAAAAAATGGCCCTACAACACGAGATGAGTGTAACTCAATCCATGTCAGAATAACTACAAAAGTGTTTTTTCAGCGACGTTACATCATCATCTTTTGGCTTGATGGGATTCCAAAAAATCAGTGTCTAGTAACATTTTGTAAACGCAATCAATAATTTTCAACATCCCTTGAACCTAACTCATATCACAATGTTTCCAAAGAGGTTTCTTGGGGATATAAGAGCATCATTCCTTGGCTGGCATATTGGTTTATTAAAAACAGTAGAGCCAACAAGTTTGATTACTGCAAAAATTTTACGATCATCTCGGACACAGGATGATCAATAATTTCTTTAATCTCTCAAACTCAGTTCAGATCTCTATAACTGCAGGGGTTATTTCTCAGGGATGTAACATCTTCTTCTCCTAGCTCTCCAAGCTAGAAAAAGATGAGTGCGACCAACAAGTTCGTTCCTTGCCAAATTTTTCAATTCTTCTTTGTCGAGGATTCTTTCCACTCCAAGAATAACAGAATTGTAGCATGTGATCGATTTTAATAAAGGTTGGGGAATTTGTAGTGCTGTACAGGAAATATTTTTTGGTCAGAGGATTTTGTTGAAATAGAAATTCTAATTCATATAAGTAATGGAAGAATTTTTTTTTTCCGAAATGGTCACGGAAAACGCAGATTGTATTGGATTTTTTGTCTAATCATTTTACTTGTTCATTTATTTTCCGTCCAAAAATAAAAAGTGTCGAACACGCATCTGGTACGCGAGTTATCAACCTCACAAAAACATTAAAAATGTGAACAAAGAGCTAATTCATCATTTTTTATCCCTACCTCCTTGTTAATATGTCCACAAATGAGAGTTCTGAAATTAACTCGAGCTAACTCTCAAGATAATTGATTAGTTATTCAAACAATAAGTTAACGATATTTTAGGCATACGTTTTCGAACATGAGTTTTATTATAACATATGGTCAATAATCTTTCTTCGATATTTCGGCCGGAAGTTATTAGCGGCTCGCTGAAAAGGAAGAACAAGCTAAAGGATCATTACAATGCCTGCTCCAAAATTATTCAGAATCGTCTATCAATTTAACTTTTCATGATTCTTATAAACATTCACACACATTCAGAAGTAATCGTTATTTTCCTATGTATTGCTCAGATTCACAGATTAGGAAAATTACAAAAATGCAAAGCCTTTTGCACCGGCACCATCGTCATCACTTTCGAGGTTTATATTGGTCACTTTGGATGTCCATTTGTAGAAAACTTTCTGTACAATATTATCTTGGACACCTAGTGCAAAGCCATTTGCACGGGGACCATCGTCATCACTTTCGAGGTTGATATTGGTCACTTTGGATATCAATTTGTAGAAAACTTTCGTAGAATATTATTTTGGACATCTAGTGCAAAGCCATTTGCACGGGGACCATCGTCATCACTTTCGAGGTTAATATTAGTCACTTTGGATATCAATTTGTAAAAACATTCTGTAGAATATCATTGTGGACACCTAGTGAAAAGCTATTTGCACGGGGACCATCGTCATCACTTTCGAGGTTAGTATTGGTCACTCTGGATGTCCATTTGTAGAAAACTTCCTGTACAATATTATCTTGGAAACCTAGTGCAAAGCCATTTGCACGGGGACCATCGTCATCACTTTCGAGGTTGATATTGGTCACTTTGGATATCAGTTTGTAGAAAACTTTCGTAGCATATTATTTTGGACATCTAGTGCAAAGCCATTTGCACGGGGACCATCGTCATCACTTTCGAGGTTAATATTGGTCACTTTGGATATCAATTTGTAAAAACATTCTGTAGAATATCATTGTGGACACCTAGTGCGAAGCCATTTGCACGGGGACCATCGTCATCACTTTCGAGGTTAGTATTGGTCACTTTGGATGTCATTTCGTAGAAAACTTCCTGTAGAATATCATTTTGGACACCTAGTGCAAAGCAATTTACACGTGGACTATCGCCATCACTTTCGAGGTTAATATTGGTCACTTTGGATATCAATTTGTAGAAAACATCCTGTAGAATATCATTTTGGACACCTAATGCAAACCCTTTTGCACGGGGACCATCATCATCACTTTCGAGGTTGATATTGGTCACTTTGGATATTAATTTGTAGAAAACTTCCTGTAGAATATCATTTTGGACACCTAGTGCAAAGCCATTTGCACGGGAACCATAGTCATCACTTTCGAGGTGAATATTGGTACCTTTGGATATCAATTTATAGAAAACATTCTGTAGAATATAATTTTGGACACCTAGTGCAAAGCCATTTGCACGGGGACCATCATCATCACTTTCGAGGTTAATATTGGTCACTTTGGATATCAATTTGTAGAAAACATCCTTTAAAATATTATTTTGGACATCTAGTGCAAAGCCATTTGCACGGGGACTGTTAGGATCTGATGTGAATGTACTATATTGTTCCAGATTCCATTAATCGTAAATCTAAGGTGATTCGGTTGTAGGCAAGGAAAGCACATATTTATTACAATGTGACAAAAAAACTCCACTTTAATAACTTTAGGGTCCCAGAAGATTACATATTTCTGTTACCACGATGAAATCACACACTGATCGTTCGAACAGTCTTTAGGCAATCGCTAAGTATCGATCGCGATCTTACTCGGAGCTCGGCAGTACTCTTACTGACCTTTGTCACTTTATCAGATGCTCACACACATAATCAAAAATTCATATCACGTACAAATCATACACAAATCTCACGCATTCTCACATTCTTCTAACATACCGCCCGCTTCGTGCTGAAATTGTGCACGAAAAAAATGTAAGAAATCGCTGATTTAGTGTGCCGCTCGCAGTGCAATATATTTAGTATGTGAATGAAAGTTCTTCATGGGGTTTTTAATGAATCTTCATTGCCTTTCGATAACTTAACAATATTTAGTACAACTAGCAGAGTAGAATAAGTAAAAAAAAAAGGAAAAAATGGAATAACAGAATAGTTGCTACTCGAAATAACATATATATTTTATAAGACTTTCGTGGTTGGACCATCAGTCAACTCAGCAGCCTCCACCGTTGTGATAGGAAGTAAGCAAAATTTTGAAATTGGTCTGTCGAATTCTGAAGTAGCAGTTTTAACGCGAACGGTACAAATCAGATCGTCTTTTCCTGGGTAGCATTTGAGGATTCGCCTCAGTTGCCATTTAGAGGGAGGAAGCGCGTCATACCTAATAAGTACCATGTCACCCGATTTAATATTAGAATTCCGTTTAGGATTTCCATTTGTATCGTTGCTGTAGAGCATGTAAAAATTCCACGTTCCACCGTCACCAGAAAACTTCAGTTATACGCTGGACTATTTGCCATCTTTTCAACCTATTTTCAGGTATGAACTCTGCTGAAGGGTCTGGAGGATTTGTGAGTGGAGCTCCTATCAAAAAATGCCCTGGAGTGAGATACGAGAAATCATTGAGATCGTCTGAATGAGGCCCAATAGGTCTGGAGTTCAGACAAGCTTCGATGCAAGCTAAAGTTCTAGCAAACTCTTCGAACGTTAAAGTATGTGATCCAACACATCTATGTAAATGATATTTTAAACTCTACACCCCCGCTTTCCAAAGACCTCAAAAGTTTGGAGCGGCTGGTGGAATGAAGTGCCACGTGGTTCCTTCATTTGATAAAAAACCCTTGAGATCAGGGTCTCGTTGTAGTTGAGCAACGTTTTCTCTCAATTCTCGATCAGCACCGCTGAAAACCCTTGAGATATATAATCAGAAACTATTTCTAGGGGAATAGCTCTGGTTACACAACAAACAAAAAGAGCTACGTAGCCCTTGTAACTTTTTTATTCTCTACCAGGAGCAAAGCGAATCTGGAACTGTCCGGCATAGTCCACCCCGCTATGTGTGAATGGCCTACAGTTTACAGTGCGAAAAGAAGGCAGGCTAC
The DNA here is from genome assembly GCA_011762715.2 of Neuroterus valhalla. Taxonomy (NCBI): domain Eukaryota; kingdom Metazoa; phylum Arthropoda; class Insecta; order Hymenoptera; family Cynipidae; genus Neuroterus; species Neuroterus valhalla. The sequence goes on along the minus strand of WSXT02223987.1, from coordinate 325 downwards.
CCACTAATTGTTAAACACTCGAACCACGTTGACGCACACAGGTCACACAACGACGTATCAGGGATTATTAGTGGGTAAAATCACGGGATGCTTTTCATCATAACTAATAGAAGCCTGATGCAGACGACCACCTATTCTTAGGACACCAGATCCATCCAGAAATGGATCTAAAGTCTTCAAGGGAGAGCTTTTAGAAATCGGTTCACCCCCTTTTAGGTTGCGAATTTCTGAAGAAAAAACGGGACTTTGTACCTGCAAAATCCACCATTCACGGGCTTCTTTAATTTCAACGGATGAAAGAGCAAGCACTGAAGTTGTCCTTTCA
>WSXT02223976.1:0-16724 GCA_011762715.2 Neuroterus valhalla | reverse complement strand
AACGCCGGGCGGGGCGGGGCAGAATTTTACATAACTCCAATGCCATCTCGATGAGAATATAATAAATGTTTGCGTTTTGCGACAAATATGAATATTGTTAAAAATCAATTTACCTTCTTTTGGTGAAAATTCAAGTATTTAGTGCACCATGGATTTTTGAATTTGAAAATTGAACTATTTCTTTGGGAATTTATTGACTTCTTGGAAAATTTGCCTTTTTTGTAGAAAACTAATCTCTATTTTGTAAAAATTCATCTTTTTCCTTAAAATACATTTTTCCCTTAAAATACATTTTTCCCCTTGAAGATTCATCATTGTACCTGGAAATTCATCAGCTTGATTGAAAATCCATTTCTTCAACAGAAAATTCAACTGTTTCATTTCTAGTAGAAAATTTTGTTCTAATTCGACAATTGGGTGAAATTTTGGCTTCTCGAATGGAAAATTCAATTATTCCGTTAAAACTTCACATATTTTGTTGAAAAATCGCTTTTTTTGCTATAAATTATCTTTCCCTCCGGAAGATAATATTCTTTTTAAAAAATTCTTGTTTACAGTTAACAATTCAAGTTGTACAGGTAAACATTTTTCATTTGAGTCGAACATCAATCTATTTAAAAACTCTTATGTTTGGTTTGAAATCAATTTTTGAAGCCGAAAACGTCACTATTCCATTTTTTTTTTTTGAAATTTTTATTTTCATGCTTCAAATTTTAACCAATTTTCTAGAAAATTGTATTTTTTGATTGAAAATTAATTTTTTGTCAAAAATAGAACTATTCTAGTTAAATTTTCATCATTTCAGTTGCGAGATTCGTCTTTCTGGTTTAAAATTCCACTACTTCAATTAAATATTTACAATTTCATTTGATTCTTCATCATTTTGTGTAAAAATGTAGTAATTTATTCGACAGTTAGTTTTTTTGTTTGTTGAAAGTTAGTTTTTGTTTTCAAAGTTAGTTAATTTTTTTCATAAGTAATTTTTTCTACTGAAAATTCAACTTATTCCTATTGAAAATTCCATAGTTCCAGTCAAAAATCCATTTGTTTAGTTGAGCATTCATTTTTTTCATTTCCAAATTTTAGAATTTGAATTCCTTGTTGACAATTTATCTTTTTCAGTAAAAGGTGATTTATCTGTTTAAAACTCAAATCCTTCATTCGTTCATTTGTTTGGTTAAGTATCCATTTTTTTCCATTTTCAAATCTGAGTATTCAAATTTTCGTTGTCAATTTATCTCTTTCAGAAAAGTTATTTTATCTGGTTAAAACTCAACTCGTTCAGTTGAAGATTCTTCGTTTTAGTATAAAACTTATCTGCTTGGTTTGAAATTGTTTTTTTGTTTTCAACTAAAAATGTAACTGCTCCATTTTTCGTTGCGAATAATTATTTTTTGAGTTCGAAATTCGACTCGTTATATTTTTTAACATTAATAACATTATATTCTTTCTCAGAAAATGATTCTTTCTATTTGGAAATTAATCTTCTTGTTTTAAAATTCACCTTCATGGTTGAAAATTGAAGTGCTCTACTTCAATATTTATCTATTTATTTGAATATTCATCTTCTTGATTGAAAAATGAACAGTTGTGTTAAAGAATGTTTACAATGCTTGGCATGAATAAAAAAAAGGTTTGAGTTTTGCGACAAATATAAATATGTTACTTCCAGTTGACCGGGAAAATTGAAAAACTTGACCGTGAAGAATCGGGAAATGACCAGGAATTTGAAATCGTCCACTGAATCGCCACCCGGTGTTCCATGGCCTCAAATTAGTTATCGTTGTAATTATTTGTTATTTAGTTGTAATTATTTTTACAGGGAGGATATGAAAGCGAGTATCCCTCATTTTCTTTCATTTAGTTTATTCCAAATTCCAATGGTTGGCGCCGACATTTGTGGATTTCGTGGTAGCACCACTGAAAGTTTATGCAACCGGTGGATGCAACTTGGTGCATTTTATCCTTTTGCACGAAACCAGAACAATGATACGATTGTAGGTTCATTTTCTGTGCTTGAATTTATCTTCATCTACTATTTTCATTATTTTAATCGTGTACGCGAATTGATATATCAAGTTGAAAATTTGAAAAATGAAAAGGCACTAAGGAGCTTTTTTGTGCTCCTAAAGTTTTATATTAACCGAAAAAATTATTTTTGGAAAATTGTTGTAAATTTTTTTTTGTATTTCTAGAAATTAAAGACAATGTTTCCTTTAGGCATTGCAAACGATTTCCCAAATTTTCAACTCGATATCTCAATTCGCGTGGCCGTGAGTTTTCGCAAAAAAATATTAGGAAGGTAGGAATCGGTTAAGCAAAAAAAGTTCCTAATTACAGATATTTTCCACAGGAGCAAGATCCTGTTGCATTGGGAGACTTGGTAACAAGATCATCTCGAGAGTCTATGAAAATTCGATACCGATTGCTACCCTATTTATATACCCTTTTTTCCGTGCTCACAGATATGGAGAGACTGTAGCACGTCCTTTATTTTTTGAGTGAGTTCCATAATAATTCCTACTTTTCTCCAATTATTTGAAACATAATCTTACTTTTCAATTTACACTTTTTTATAATCTAGATTCATACAAGACCAAAAGACTTATGGGATTGATACCCAATTTCTTTGGGGAAGTTCTTTGATGATCATCCCTGTTCTGGAAGAAGTATGCAGTAGTTAATCAATTCAATTACCATTATTACGTACATCCTCTTATCTTGCGACTATAGTTTGAAATAAAATTATATTTTTGATAATTTATTTCTTCAGGGTGCCCAGATTGTAGATGCATACATTCCTGAGGGAAAATGGTACAATTATTACACAAACGAATCGATAGTTTCTTCTGGAGAAATAATGAGTCTTGACGCACCTTTAGATATAATTCCTTTATTGGTACGTGATGGTTCGATTTTACCAGAGCAAGAACCAGGACTTACCACAACTGAGAGTCGAAAAAATAAGTTTGGATTATTGGTGGCTTTGAACGATGAAAATGTAGCTCATGGAGAATTATTTTGGGATGATGGTGACACTACTGGTATGTGAATACTTTTCGATTAAAAATAAATATTCATTTCGAAGTTAACTCGTATTATCGCATGGTAACAGATTCTCTGGAAAAAGGGAATTATATAATGGTCAATTTCGTGGCTGAGAATGGGACTTTGAGTAGCTCAGTTGTGCAAAATAGCAGAGGAATCCAGAGTTCCTTGGCGGAAAATGATAGTCTAACTCTAGGATATTTAAAAATTATGGGAGTCAGAGATCCTGTGAATGCTGTATTTTTCAACAACTTAAAACTCGATGGAAATCAATTTAATTATAATGGAAAACAGAATGTGAGTATTGTGAAACGAATTTTTTTTTGATAATACAATTTGAAAAAATATTCTGATATATTTTCCTTTTCACAGTGCCTGGTTATTCGCAATCTGGAACTAGATATGGGAGGCAAATTAAGTTTGTCATGGACATTTATAAATACAAATAATGCAATGAGATTTGTACATTCTGAGTTACTACTTATATTGCTTTGCTTTGTCAGGATTGTGTTTTAGAAGTCAGACTATTTTTATTTCGAAATTTTCTATCTTTCTTTTTGATGTTTTTTATTCATGTAATTCGATGTTTTTGACGCGGAACCAAATTTTCTGCTAGAAGATAGTTACGTATTATTTCTATAATTATTTTTCATTATTTCTTTTGGTGCTGTACCAAGATAAGTGCTGTAAATGCCAATGCTTATTTGATGTGATCGATTTTATATTTGACTTCGATTTTTTCATAAGTAACAGTGTAATATATAGGATAGATTATACATCCATGCATATCATGCAGCAAATAAAATTTTTGCTTTTATTTTCAATATGGACAATTCTACAAAACAATTATTTTGGTTAATCGTAATTATATTTCGAAATAGATTTTTTCTGTATTGAATCATTGAAAATCCAAACGTTGATAATGGAACTATTTTTCAAATCGAAAAGGCCACAATAAAATTTTTCAATAATTGACTCGAAATAACAAAATGTCAATTTTCGAAACATTTATGTAGAAAATTCCGGATTTCTGATTTAATTTTTAATTTCGAACGACTCTACTTCCAATTTTCCGATTTCGAAAGAATATAATTCACAAATTTGAGTTTTTTAACCATCTATTTTGACATGAATATTGTAATTTTCAATTTCTTTAGTTGGTCAGAATTCTCAAATTCGAGATTGTTGAATCAATAAAGTTTTACATTGAGAAATGTTGTATTATGATATTTATCTTCAATTTAGGAGAGGAATGAAAAAATTGAAATCCAATTTTTCGATTTCGAAGGAATATTATCCACAAATTTGAGGTTTTGAACCATCTATTTTGACATGAATTGGAATTTTGAATTTCTTTAGTTGGTCAGAATTCTTCAATTCGAAACTGTCGAACTTATAAAGTTTTACATTCAGAAATGTTGTATTTCAATATTTAACTTTAATTTAGGGAAGGAATGAAAAAATTGAAATCCAATTTTTCGATTTCGAAGGAATATAATTCACAAATGTGAGAAATTTTAACCATTTATTTTGACATGAATATTGGAACTTTTGATTTCTTTAGTTGGTTAGAATACTTCGATTCGAAAACCCCAATTTTATAAAGAAATTCAGAAATTTTGTATTTCGATATTTATATTTAAATTAGGAAAGGTATGGAAAAATTGAAATCCAATTTTTCGATTTCGAAAGAATATAATTGACAAATTTGAGATTTTTAACCATCTATTTTGACATGAATTGGAATTTTTAATTTCTTTAGTTTAATAATGTTTCAAGATACGCATTTTGGATTCTTCAAAAAAACACAATTTAAATTTTCTACTAACGCTCAAGTTAAGAAATAAAATAGTTTTTAAATATGTGGAAATTCATCAGTTATGACACTTTAATAGCTGGATTCATAAATCCCGCGCTTGTGTACAGTCATTCGCGTATTTCCTCCTTAACCTTTCGAGAACGTACGGTACAGTTTATATCACAAGTTTTTCATTTGTCTGCGGTTTCGTAAAAGTAGAATATTTATTTCTGAATAAAGAAGTTTACAGGATTAACAGTTACATCAGTCATTATCATGAGATCCCCCTTGTTTTTAAACAGTTTCAAAGGATTTACCTGATCTTACAAGAGAATTTAGGCAGATTTAAAGCAAAAAATTGACCGTAACGTCATTTGATTGTAGTGAGCCGGAAGGAATACATGCGCGTGAATACTTTCAATTTCCATTGCATTTTGTATATACAAGCACAATTGTTTACTGCCAGTCATCAGAATCTTAGTCCATATGAAGGAAGAAAGTTCATCAACAATAGAAGGTAATTACACTGACTTGTAAACATGTTTATGATACAATTTACAAAAGATTTTCTTATCAACTTTCATATCCGGCTTTATTTATTGATCTGATAAGTGAAGAAGTCATATATTTTTGCCGGTATACCGGCAAAAATGTTGTTCCAAGAATCTATAGGAAAGTTTTACGTACAGTTTTTAGAAACAAATATTTCATTCATGAAAGTCAGTTATTTTCGTAAAGTCGCAATATGTAAAGTGTTTTCTATAAATAGCTAGATTTGATATTTTAGGGTACCGTTGTTACGCGAAGCTTTCTAAGTTTTGGACAAATGTTACCGCTTTATTTGGCATGTAGAGCAGAGGTATATTTTACAAAAATTTCACTAAATTCTTATGAAAAGTAAAAAAAAAAAAAAAAAATGATTTAATGTAGACACAAACCGTTTCATCCAAACTTTTGATACGAATCAACTATTTATTATCAATTTGTTAATTTCTAAATGAAAAAAACTTTTACATTCTAATTTTGAAAATGTATCGTTAATCTTACATTTTATCGAAATTGTTATACTTATAAATAAACGAATCGAACATACAGGTTTTTGAAAACTAGTAACTGCAAATTGTCATATCTAATAATCATCATTTTCTATATATTTAAAAATATAATTCTTGTAATTTAAGCGTGGTGAACGGATTCTACGTTTGTAATACTATAAGAATTAAAAAATTTACTGTTCGAATTCGTGACATTCAAAAGTAAAATGGTCATATAAAAGAATTTAATTCGAGCTTTTTAAGCTTGTCCAACTTTGAACGGGATCCCTGAAACTTTTTTAAAATGTTGAAATTTGAAATTTACTTGAGAATTTTCTAAAAAATAATTAACTTCGGGCCATAAAAAGAAAGAAACTATTCGATTTCAAATTCAAGAATCATTTCTAAATTCAGTAGGTCTTTAAAGTAAAAAGTTTAACAAATCTCTAAAGACTCTTATTTACAAAAATTGAACAATTACTTCAAAATAAAATTTTTAAAAATTGAAATAAAATTATCAACATTGAGAAATGTGAAGCTGAAACTCTTGAAAGTTTAGCTATCATAATTTTAAAAGAAGTGATAATTAAAAATTATGCCTCTAATCCTGCGAAATTAGAACATCAATTATTTGTAACTTGAATTTAAATAATATAATTTACCAATTTTACGCAATCAAATATTGTCAAATTCAAGTCATTGAGTTAGAAGATTGTTCATTACAAGCCTGAACAAGTATAAAATCGCAAATATGAAACATTGAATGATATACTAATTATAATTGAAAGTTATAAAAATAGAGAATCCCCAGTTCATTAATATAGTCTTTATTTGAGACGTCCCCAGAAAAATTGGACTATAGGAAAAGCTCCTAGCAATGAGGTTTAAGCAACCTAGCTTTCCTCATTTCTAACCTCTGTTATTAAAACAGAAATTTATAACATAGCCATTTTTCCATGTTATTCTAAATACCAACAGCTTCAATTCAAGCTAACTCCGAGGAAAATCGAAATGAAATAATATGGATGGGATAATCGTTGAGAAATATTATCGATATTTATCCATAAGATTTGTCCGTTATCGATAATTATCGATTACTTTCCCCCTCTATCATCTTTCGGAGGAAATGTTGATTATCAAGCTAGAAGATAATGGAAATAATTGAATTTTCAGAAACTTGTAATTTTGTCCTACAAGGGTACCTTCAGGTCAGCTAATTTTTGTTTTGATCGATACTCTCCTCTGTGATTTTTCTGAGAAAAATCAGGAAGGCACAGTTTTGGACCATTTCCGAGAAAAATGCATTTCAAGAATTGCGAGCGGATGGTCGTTGAGCTAGCGTAAATGTATTTGCAAGCACTTGGTAGTTCACCTGGTAAAGTGTTTGACTGATGGTCGCAAGATTGCACGCTCGATCCTCGCTGCCTGCACTTTTTTCAAAATTCAAAACTGTTTATTTATTCATTTCTGAATAATTTTTAATGATTGTTTAATAATTTTTAAAAAATAAAAACTCTGTTTTAACTCTATTATTTTTCGTTTGGAAAGTTGTGTATTGTCTTTTAAATCATGAATTATTCAATTATTTGTAGTATTTATATTTTTCATTTGAATTAGGAAATAATGTTTCAAACGAAAATTGCAATGCCTGCTCTTTTTTTTAAATGCAAAATTGTTTGTTTATTCATTTCTTAATAATTTTTAATAAAATTTTAATTTTTAATCATTTTTAATCATTTTTTAAATGAAAACTCTGTTTTAACTCTTTATTATCTCGTTTGGAAAGTTGTGTATTTTCTTTTAAATTATTAATTACTTAATTATTTGTAGTATTCATATTTTTAATTTAAATTAGGAAATGAGTGTTTCAAACGAAAATTGCACGAAATCGAAATGTTTCATACAAAATACCAAAAATGAAACACAGAAATAATAGTCAATTATCTTTCAAACATTTATTAACTTATATTAACATTTATTCTGAATAATTATTATACATTTGTATCATCAGGATTACGTACTATCACCTTGCTTCTACGACGAGTGTCACTCTAGTTCGTGCGATACTACGTAATCCTGATGGTACATATGTATAATAATTATTTAGAATAAATGTTAATGAAAGTTAATAAATGTTTAAAAGATAATTGACTATTATTCCTGTGTTTTATTTTTTGTATTTTGTATAAAACATTTTGATTTCGTACGTAACATTGCAATTTTCGTTTGAAACACTTATTTCCTGATTGAAATGAAAAATGTAAATACTACAAATAATTAATAATTCCAAAGAATATATACTACTTTCCAAACGAAAAATAATAAAGAGTTGAAAACAAAGTTTTCATTTTAAAAAATTATTAAAAAATCATTAAAAATTTTAATTGTATCAAAAATATTAGTAAATGAATAAATTAACAATTTTGAATTTAAAAAAAAAGTGCAGGCATCGAGGATCGAAGATGCAACCTTGCGATTATCAGCGAAACGCTTTACCAGGTGAGCTACCAGGTGCTTGCAAATACATTTACGCTAGCTCAACGACCATCCGCTCACAATTCTTCAAATGGATTTTTCACGAAAAGAAAAAATGCGCCAAAATGTCCAAAATTGCGCCTTCTTGATTTTTGTCAGAAAACCTCTAGTAGTTGTCTTTTACTGAGGGGAGTATCGACCAAAACAAAAATTAGGTGACCTAAAGGTCCCCTTGTTAGAAAAACAAGCTTCTCGGCCATATCGGGGGTCACTGGGTCAGGCGAGAACGTTTTTCTGTCATTGAATTTCCCGCCTGCTGTCAATGGTAAATTATCGATGATTAACGATACCAAAGCTTATCGTTAGTTATCGATAATTTCCCATATCTTGAAAGAAAAACTCCCGAAGTAAGGGTCTGAATAACCAATTTTTTTTGTAATCTTCATTTTTCATATTTGAAATAAGAAGGCAAACTCACAAATATCTCGGTATTTTTATACGCATCGCAGTGGTATTTTAGTGCTATTCATTTACCGGATGAGAAACTGATTAAGTTTTCCTTGTTTATTTTCCTACATTTTTTCATATTACTGTCTATACATTCTTTTACTATAATAAACAGCGTATATTCGTTGAGTTCCTAATAAATAGAATGTAAAAAATTTGTTTTTAACATTGCAGCCCTTGAAAAAATTAGAAATGCCACGGTAAGTCCATCCGATATGGCGATGACTGTGAAGAAAAACAACTTGCAATTGGCTCAAGATCTTCGCTTGCGAGAAATAAAAACCACAAATAAATTGATAATCTCTGAAAATGAAGAAGACCACACGCAGTCAAGCGAAAGGCGAAACTCAAACTTTCGGAACATATTGTGGTATTCTGCCGAAAGAACGAAATTATTTCTCATGCTCGTTTTGTTCGTTCTTGTTATGTGTTTTATCATGTATCATTCTTTAGTTACTCTTACAGCCTTCAAAGTTACCAACAAAAGGCTTCAACATTTTGAGTCTGCTCTTCAAAATGATGAATCCCGATTGTCTCAATATGCGAAGCAAACCCAAGAAACTTTGGAGACATTATATCGAAAATTGACTCAGGATAATGATGAAAGGATGAATTCCCTTTATATGGAGTTTTCGAAACTGAAAAATGATTTTGGAAACAATGACAGGAAAATTTTCGATGCTTCCAAAAAGCTTCGAGATGCAACTTGTTCTCTAATTCCCGAAGATAAACGGTTTGATTGCCATCCAGAATCTGGGGCTTCAGAAACTTCTTGCACTAAGCGAAATTGCTGTTGGAAGCCAGTTCATAAAACTAAAATACCCAAAAATCAAGGAGACATTGATGTGCCTTATTGCTATTATGATGTCAATTGGAAAATATACGATTACGAGAATATAACATCGCACGAGAATGGTAATGACGTTTCTGGATTTTTGAAACTGAAGGGCTCTTCCTCTTACAAAAATGATTTGAATCTTGTGAAAATTGAGGCTACAAGTATTGATAGCTCCACTTTGAGAGTGAAACTCTATGATCCTTCTCGAAACAGATACGAGCCTCCATGGCCAGTTAGACCAAAACAAAAAACTTTTTCTGGAACAACAAATTACGAACTGAAAATTGATAAATCCAATCCAGGCTTTGCGGTACATCGGAGTTCAAATGGAGAAACTTTATTTAATTCGAATGGAATTGGTGGATTCATATTTGCCAATCAGTTTTTGCAAATGAGTTCCTTGTTGCCTTCTAAAAATATTTATGGTCTTGGAGAGCACAGAACGAATTTGAAATTATCTACAGCGTGGGAAATGTTCACATTGTTTAACGGAGATCAACCACCGAGAGAAAAATCAAATCTTTATGGATCACATCCGTTTTATTTGATAGTGGAAGAATCTGGAGATTCTCATGGGGTTCTTTTCCTGAACAGTAATGCAATGGACGTTATATTGCAACCAGCGCCAGCCATAACTTTCAGAACAATAGGTGGTATTTTCGACATTTACTTCTTCATGGGTCCTACACCTTCAGACGTTCTACAACAATATTCACAAATTGTGGGAAAGCCTTTCTTACCACCCTACTGGTCATTAGGTTTTCATCTTTGCAGATTTGGCTACGGATCTTTAGAGAAAACTAAAGAAACCTGGAAAAGGACAAAAGATGCGAGAATTCCTTTTGATACACAGTGGAATGATTTAGATTATATGGATAAACACAATGATTTTACTTTCGATAAAATAAAGTTTAAAGAACTTCCTGAATTTGTGAAGAATCTTCACAATGAAGGAATGCATTACATTCCATTAATTGATGCTGGGATTTCGGGAACAGAGGCTAAAGGCTCGTATATTCCTTACGATGAAGGGGTTCGTGAAGGAGTTTTTGTAAAGGATAGTGAGAGTAACAGACCTTTTCACGGAAAAGTTTGGAATCTTAATTCCACAGTTTGGCCTGATTTTACCAATCCTAAGACTCATGAGTATTATTTGAAGATGATGAAGGAAACTCATCAAAGCTTTGAATTCGATGGTGCATGGATTGTGAGTAGTGATTTCGAAGATTTTGGACATAATTATCTTTCCAGAATATTTTTAATGTTAAATTTTTATGTTCATGACAGGACATGAATGAGCCATCTAATTTTTATGATGGTCTTTCCAATGGCTGTCCAGTGAACGATTTAGATAATCCTGAGTATGTACCTCAGGTCAATGGTGGTCTTCTGGCGAAAAAAACTTTGTGCATGAATGCCCAGCATTATTTGGGACATCATTATGATCTTCATAATACCTATGGTATGAGTCAAGGAGTAGCAACGAACTAGTAAGTTAATTTTTTAAGTTTCTTTTTTCATTTTTTTTATAAATTCTTCGAGAAAAAATCAATTTACGTATTTCCCAACAAGGACCAGACAATATTTTATACTTTGACTTTCTTTGAAATTTCTTATAAAACAAATTTATCAATCCTCTAAATTTTGTCAACATGATTTTTTCAAAAGAGGTATCCCAAATTAGTGTAACCACTTGTTTTTTAGTGTCCTTAAGATTTCACGGATGTTGAATATTTCGAAGGATTCAATAACGTCCCATATTAAATATTGCAAAACAATTTATAAACATTTCGAAGACTTCAAGGATTTCAAAAGTTCTGGGTGGAAATTCTTCTTCACAATATAATATTGAAGAGTTAAAAAGTAATTTTTATCATTGTAATTCTTCAACTTTGTAAATACTTGTAGAAATTTGGTAATTCGGAAACTTTAGAGTTACTATTTTTTTTATATAGTTGGTGCCGTGTAAAACTTCGAAACTTGGAAATCTAGAAAGTCTCCTTCCAACTTAGTGGCCGTACTTGAATTACGTAACAGCTCCAAGGGGGATGAGGGTCCTAAAATTCAGTTACACTTTGTTACGGAACGGGGGAGGGGACGTTTGATTCAAATACGTAATTTTCTAAAATCCGGAAAATAAAGATGGAATTTCAAATCCAACAGGATGAATCTCCAACAAAAAAGTTGAACTTTCGGCCAAAAAACATGACTTCGAGGAAATAGTTGGATTTTCAACAAAATAATTACGTTTTTACCAGAATTGTCGAATGTTCAACCAAATAAATTCCCAAACTACAAAAGAGATTATACTTCAATTGAATACAAATGCAATTTCAACCGTATAATTGAAATCTCAAGTCATAAAAACGGGGTTCCTGAAAAATAGTTGAATTCTCAAGAAAAAAGTTAATTTGAAACTGAGAAGAATGGAGTCGAATGAAAATGAATCGAATAGCTGAATTTTCGATAAAAAATATGGCCTTTTTACCAAGAAGACCAATTTTATATCAAAATGCAAAATTTCAGCAAAATACATAAATTTCCAAACAATAAGCTGAATTTTCATCTATAAACTATGAGTATTCTACCAATAATGGAAGAGTGAAATTTCTAGTTTGAAGAACTATTTTCAACCAAAAGAACCAATTTTGAACTAGTTTTATTCAACAACGAAAACAATACGATCCTTCGACAAAATAGTTTTGTCCTTAAACGAATGAGTTCAAAGATAATTTTAATTTTTGATCAAGGCAGATTTCGGGACAGAAATATAATAGTCAAATTGTCAGATGAAGATTCAATTTCCAATCGAATAAAAGATGAATTTTAAAGAAAATATCTACATTTTCAACCGAAAAAATGGATTGTTAACCTAGAAGATTAGTGTTTCATTAGAAAGACTACCTTTCAACAAGAAACTTAGTTTTTACCCATATAATTAAATTTTCTATCAAATCGTTGAATTTTTAAGCCAAAAAGAAGAATTCTGAAGAAGATAGTTGAAACCTAAACTAAAACAAAATAATCTTTCTCAAAAAGTTTCATTTCAAACAAAAAAGGATGAATTTATAATTAAGGAGATAACCTCCCTACTAAAAATATGATTTACCAACAAAAAAGTGAATTTTCAACCAAATAGAATAATGTTCAACAAAAAACAAACTTTTCAAAAAATAGTTCAATCCTGAACCAAAAAAAAAATCAATTTCCTATCAAAAAAGACAAATATTCAATCAAATGAATTGATTTTTGACCTGATAGTTAGAATTTTCCAGGAAATAAACGAATTCTCAGCCAAAGAAATTAATCTTCGACCAAACAAATAGTATTGTGTCAACGAGATGGTTTAATCTTGAAGCATAACAAATTGATTGTCAACCAAACAGTTACATTTTCAACCAAAAAGAATCATCTATTTTCAACCAAGAAGATCAACTTCCTATAATAAAAAAACTATTTTCTATCCAAAGGTATGAATTTTCAACCAAATGCATGAATTTTGAAACAAAGAGATGAATTTTCAGATTGAACGCTATTTCCTGAGCTAGATAGTTAAATTTCCGATGAAAACATTATTCCTTCACCAAAAATAGGACGATCTTGATTTGTAAAAAAATTTTTGGATCCTCAACCATAACAGGTTGACTTGCAACTGGATAGTTGCATTTTTTACCAGAAGGAATGAATTTTAACCAAGTATGTAAGCTTTTTATTAGAGAATCGATTTTTAACGAGATAATATAATTTCCTCCAGGAAAGATATAATTTCCCATAAAAAAATATAAATTTTTAACTAGAAATGGAACATTCACATTTTAGGTGAAAAAATCAATTCTTAAATCAGATAAAAATCGAATTCCAACAAAATAGTTAAATCCTCAATGAAGTTTCGAGTGTAATGATGAATCTCCAGATAGAAAAAATTGATTCGTTGACATATAACTGTAACATTCAACCCAATAGTTGTATTTTCAATGGAAAAGAAGTATTTTTCATTGAAAAATATTCGTTTCATGCAAAAAGAAGTTTATGGACGTCCCTCATGTTCAGTACAGCGAAATTAGTTTTGAGGCCCTCAAATTCATTACGTAATTCAAGTATGGTCCCTTCTCATTTGTTCAATATTCAAATATTGAAATGAATCTGGAAGTTTTTGCTCTTCAACTGATTACGTAATTCCAAATTGTATTCCACAAATTAGAAAATCCTAGAGACCCTACTTGGATATTATAAACTATTTCAACCTAGAAACTTTCCATTTTAGAAATCTTAAAACAGGAGAATTCGAAATTCCATATTTAAACGTGATCTGTAAATTTAAATATATTCTAAGAATACTTGAATACTTGAATATTTTTAAAATTTAAACTTTATGTTTACCACAAAGTGCAAAATGAAAAACCTAATCGAGATTAATTTTTGTTTGAAGTGCGCTGAAACAGATAAGGAATAAGAGGCCTTTCATTATTTCGCGATCTACGTGGGTTGGTCATGGATTTTATGCAGGACACTGGACTGGCGATATTTATTCATCCTGGTAAGAAGAAAATATTAACTAGATTTTCACATTTCACAAAATATTCTAACTCTTATGAAAATAGTATACAAAACAACTGCGCGATAATCCTCTATACTCTTGTATACAAAAGATTCATAAATCTATTTAGTCCAGCCATTAACGTCGGAAAAATGAGTGTAATTCCTGAAAAATCCCTTTTTCACATTTTTTTTTTTTTTTTTGTGAGAACGCTTCATTAAGGGGTTCTATTTGACATATCAAAAATGTGTACTCAAATAGGAGGGGGAAACCGGTTGTTTTTTTAAACATTTTCAAATTTTGCGTTTGTGTGTACAGGTAATTCCCATTGCATCGTAAAGCAAAATGTCCAACAGGTAAAAGAGATAAAACTAAATTTTGAGCAAATTTTGTTGAGAAAATAATCCACTATCTTCAATAAGTTCTGAATTATGGTACATTAAATATTGCCCAATTTTTTGGATTTTCAGGGAAAAATCGCTAAGTCTTGAAAACCACTCTATACCTTTCTTTATAATTAGTTTACAGATATGTGTTCCACTGGTGAGTTGAAGAAGAATCAATTTCCTGTGATTTCAAAAAGAGAACAATGCCCTAACTATGACAGGTCATAAGTTATGACCCCTCAAATTCGACTGTTTTTGCCTATTTTTAGGGGCAAAAAAAAGTTTCAATTTTCTACAAATTAGTCGTTCCAGGGTAAGTCCACGTTAATGTTGCTAGAAGATGAAATAGAGTAAACAAAAATCAGTGCGGTCAGTTGGTCGTTGGGGTTAAGGCATGAGCCTTGGACCCATGCTGTCTGGTTGTGGGTTCGATTCCCGCCTCGCACTCTGGAGAGGTTATGTAAAGGAGAGGTGTTATATGCGTTATATGTAAAGAATCTCAAAACCGTGAAAGGGAGAGAGTATAAACAAATATTTCAAGAGTAAACAAAAATCCGCGTACATCTTAAAAGAAAAGTCTTCTAGCCCTTTCAGTTTAGAAATCGTAAGTTTAAAAAAATTCCATTTTTTTGGGCATTTTTGACCAAAACCGGTTCTTGAAGAATATCTCGTTTCCTGCGAGTCTCACAACGAAAATAATAATCTGATTTTCTATAACAAAATCTTGTTTCAGACATTTTTGAGTATTTTTGTAGCAGGGAAGTAATTATAATAGTCTGGAAATGCGGTGTGTGTGTGTGTGTGTTTCGTCTTCGCAGGTGATAAAAATACAGCCACTTAAGAAAATTTTACCAAGCTTGGAAATCTAATCTTGTACAAACACTTAATCTCTTAAGTAGTGTACTAATGCGTGTTAATTAAAAAAGGAAAAAAAAACAATTTTAAACTCATGCATGAAGTCCGTAAGTCATTCAATGAACAAATTTGTTAATAAATAATTTAGTAATCTATTAATTGATCAGCTATTTATTTTTACATTACATACATTTTTTTTCAATTAACACAAGGCTTTATTACCTACATTTTTTAATAAAATTATTTATTTATTGATAAAAAATATATATCACATTCCCAGACAATCAGAATTACTTTCTTGTTACAAAAATACTCAGAAGTGGTTATAAAAAGATTTTGTTATTAACAATTATGATTAAAATGTTTTGTTTATTAATAAAAAGACATGTATCACGTTTCCAGACAATTATGGTTACTTTCTTGCCACAAAGTACTAAAAAAATGCTCAGAATCGGTTGTAACAAGATTGTGTTATGAACAATAATTATTCAAAAATTATTAAAAATAATTTATTTATTGTTAAAAATATATAATACACATTTTGCATCAATTACAATTACTTTTTTGCCACAAAAGTACAAAAAAATGGCCAAAAAGGAATCAAAAGTGGTGACAGCGAGATTTTGTTATGAAAAATTATTTGTTTATTAACAGCAAAAGACGTATTATGCATCTGGAATTAATTTTACGCACTTACTCGGGACAAAAACTTTAAAATGTGGCCGTACATTTTCTTTGCGGTACGCTCAGGTGTCTCTATGCAGAAAGAGTGCACTTCCCGAGGTCATATCTCATGACCTATCAAGGCTAGACACGTTTTTTTTAACTTACGCTAAAGTGACTCCACTTTTATTAATTCTGTACGCATTTTGTCGCGAGACTTACAGAAAACGAGGTATTTCCAAAAAACAAAATGGTTTTGATGAAAAATGACCAAAAAAACGGAATTTTTGAAACCTCACAATTCCCAAAGTAATAAGGCTAAAAGACTTTTTTTAGATGTACGCAGATTTTTATTTACTTCATTTCATCTCCTAGGATCATCATCGTAAACTTACCCTGAAGCGATTTATTTTAAAAATTAAACCTTTTTATGTTTGCCCATAAAAATAGGCAAAAACAGATAACTTTGAGGGTTCATAAACTCATGACCTATTATAGTTAGAACATGTTTTTTTTTTTTTTTTTTTTTTTTTTTTTTTTTTTTTTTTTTTTTTTTTTTTTTTTTTTTTTTTTTTTTTTTTTT
>WSXT02223965.1:1921-16726 GCA_011762715.2 Neuroterus valhalla | reverse complement strand
TCTCTCTCTCTCTCTCTCTCTCTCTCTCTCTCTCTCTCTCTCTCTCTCTCTCTCTCTCTCTCTCTCTCTCTCCTTTTGTCGCTCGCAAAATGTTTGCTGGATCCTTATAATGCGTGAGATCAAGTATCGGCTTCCCATTTACGCGATTGGCCATTTCGCCACTATTTTATCCCAAGGCAGTTGAAATCTCCAATCAATGATGGTGATCCTCCAACTCAAGGTTAATTTTCATCGATCGCTATAGCGAAGTCACTATTTTGTGTTGTGCTCGATACGCGCCAGTGGTCGATCATCCCCCGAGTAATTGTCACGTGTCACAGATCCTAGAAGACCTGCTTTTGTCGGATGTAATGAGGATTTAATGACGAGTTGTTAATTGAAGTACTAATATTTAATTGATACTGTACGATCGACGTATGCTTTGTTTATATTTTTTAGTTTATTTCGAACGCTGCTTCCGATCGATTAGCTTTGCTCGCAGGTCCTATCTATCGATTCCATGCCGTTAACCCTCGAGCAACAGGAATAATGCAAAATTGACCCCTTTTAAACATTCATTGACTTGTTTTATACTCTTGAGATCTGGCCTCATTTCAGTATTTACATTTTATCTAAGAGAAAAAATTTGCAATTTTAGATGACTTTTAATAATAATATTTATTCAGTATTTTACTAGTTATAAATATACAAAACCAGGTTGGTGACTTGACCGGAAAATCGGGAAATGATCGAGAATTTTATTGACGGGAAATGACCGGGAATTTAATTTAAGAACCGGGAAAGTTTTTTACTCAACCTAGACTATTAATAAATAATTCTACCGAAAAAATACGAGAGATGATTGCTTTCTTTTTATTAATCAAAAAGATATCTTATCGTTTGATTTAAAGATTGTAACGTTCCTTTAATGTGACCATCAAAAGATTTAAATACATCTATACTTCATGAGAAAAAGAATTTTCATTTTTTTCATTATGAGAAAGTATTTTTTGGTTGAAAATTGATTTGTTGTCAAAAATTAAACTATTCTAGTCGAAGGTTCATCATTTCAGTTAAATATTCATCTTTCTGGTTTAAGATTAAACTACTTTAGTTAAATATTGGAAATTTTATTTGATTCTTCATCATTTTATATAAAAATGTAATCTTTTGTTTGTTTGTTGAAAGTTGTTTTTTTTCTTATAAATATTTTTTTTTAACTGAAAATTTTACTCATTCCAATTGAAAATTCCATAGTTTCAGTAAAAAATTCAATTTTTCAGTTTAACTTCAATTTTTTTCAATCAAAAATTTGAGTATTCAAGTTCTCGTTTACAATTTCTATTCTTCAAAAAAAGTTAATTTATCTTTTTGAAAACTCAACTCCTGCAGTTGAAGATTCTTAGTTCTAGCCTAAAACTCTTATGCTTGGTTTTTTATACTTGGAATTTTAGTGTTTCATTTGTGGTTGGAAACAGTTATTTTTTTGAGTTCGAAATTCGACTATTTGTTGAAACTTTGTATATTTTCTTGGAAAATTATTCTTCCTTCTTGAAAATTAATCTTCATACTTGAATATTACCCTTCATGGTTGCAAATTGAAGTGTTCCAGTTAAATATTTATCTTTTTATTTGAAAATTCGTTTTCTCGGTTGAAAAATGAACTGTTTGGTTCGGAATCCGTTCTTTTTTTTGTTATCATAAATTGATTTTTTCAATTATAAGTTTAACTGTTCCTATTCTCTTTTCAAAATTGATTTATTTCGAAATTTTTTATCTGTTGTGTTAAAGGATGTTTAGAATGAACGTCATGAATAAATTTGAATGTTTGTGTTTCGCGACAAATATGAATATTTTACTTTAAGTTGACCGGGAAAATTGAAAAACTTGACCGTCAAAAACCGGGAAAATGACCGGGAATTTGAAATCGTCCGTCGAATCGACACGGTGAAAACATATATAACCTGTAACCTCCAGAGGCAAGTGCAATTGTCTGTGTGGGGGCACTGATTAAAACTAACTTATATATAATTTAAGACTAAAACTATAATTTAAGACTCAAATATAAAAAAAAGTATTACTTGTACTGCTAACATCACAAAACATTAGGACTATATAACAAAATTAAGCGATGATATGGTATTTTATCCATTCTTTCAATTCCGATCTGTCTGAACTTCTAGATATATTCAGTAATTTATATTCTTTGGGCAGACTATTGAACAATTTGATAGATTTGATATAGCTTTATTTATCATTTACAGTTTTGAGAATTTTTGGTAATTGTATATTTTTATTTCTTGTTTTACTATTTGACTTCGAAAATTTATTGCTATTAAAATTATTATAATAGTGGAGTGATTCATATGCAAATAATCGGCTGAGGTTCATTGGGTTCTCACTTACAAAAGTATTTTTATTTATAATTTTCAATATTCTTTTTTGAACTTTTTGTAATGAGGCAGGCCACGTCAACTGTGCCCATGAAATTTTGGGGATTTATCAAAAAGTGACAACAATTGGAAAAATCTGTACATAATAGCATTACAAAAGAACGCTATGAACCGTTTTTCAAAAATCCGCACCGTTTTCATTTATTTTAATAATAATGATTTTTG
Organism: Neuroterus valhalla; assembly: GCA_011762715.2. NCBI lineage: Eukaryota > Metazoa > Arthropoda > Insecta > Hymenoptera > Cynipidae > Neuroterus > Neuroterus valhalla. Next base: position 14,129 of record WSXT02223965.1, on the reverse strand, counting down.
CAACTTTTGATAGAAAAATGAATAACTGACGACTTGTTTGCAATGATCGAATGAAATTTGTTATGACAGTTGTGAAGCGTTTTCTCTTTCTAATAAGAATTTTTTCTAAATTATATTTGCGAAATTATCATTTTTTCATGAATAATTATTTATACAAATTCGATTATTTATAACTTCTAGGCCTCCGTTCGTAGTGAAAATTTAACACAATGTAGTATGAACACTTTATCCTGTCTCTAAAAAACAAAAAATTGGTAATTCTCACTCTGACAGTATCAAAAAAAAGTTTTTTTCGCGGGGCAAAAATCAGCTGACTCCTCAATTTTCAACGGATCAGAGTTTTTTGTTTTGTTTAAATACTACAAATACAAATCCCTTTTAATGTCCAAAATTCATGTGAAAATCTGCAACTCCTGGAAATTGGAATAAAAAACCAAGAATCCAACGACCCAATTTGGACAAGCACCTTTGAATAGAACAGAGAAAGCAACCTCAAAATCCCCTTCTTTCTCTATCTTATATCTTTCGTCTTTTTTTCCTAAAAAAAAAAAAACAAAACAAAATCATTAAAAATATCTTCCAACGTTTCGCTGTTCACCCAACACCCTTGTCAAGGATAAGGATTTTTTTTCTCCTTGATAAGGGTGTTGGGTGAAGAATGAAACGTTGGAAGATATTTTTAATGGTTTTGTTTTGTTTTCCTAGAAAAAAAAAGTTGGACGATACAAGATATAGAAAGAAAGGGATTTGGAGTTAGCTTTCTCTGTTAGCTTTCCACTTTTTTATTCTGTTTTTTTATTGATAGGTATATTCAAAGGAGCTTGTCCAAATTGGATCGTTGAATTCTTGAATTTGAACGAATTTTGCAGAATACTACTAAATTAAATCAAATTTAAGAAAATTAAAGCAAGATAATCTGATGGAAAGTTTAATAAAATTGAGTTCAATGGACGTAAATTTAACTGAACTATTTAAATATAATGAATTAAAGTCCTCGGAAACAGAATTCATTCAAATAAGGTCAAATTGAAAACATTTCAACAGATTGTATTAAAGTTTAATGGAAATACATTGCATAAACGGAATGGTATTTTCTTCATTCTCAAGAAACTCAGTCGAACTCCAACAGAATTTAATAAAATACAAAGGAATTCAAAAGAATCGAACGGCATTCGATAGTATGCAAAGCAATTTAGTTGATTCCAACGGGATTAAGTGACATTCATTAAAATCGTAGGAAATTAGACTGAATTTATTAAATTATCTCTACGGGAAGAGAAATAAATTTCATCACTAAATTCCAATCTTTATTTGAAGTTTTGTGAGTTTAATTTGATATTTTCGGGTATGCCCTTGTGAAATATAATGGAATATTGTAAAATTCATAAGAAATAAACCAATTGCATCGGAATTTATTGAATCTAGAATTTACCGGAATTTGATATAATTTAATGGAACAAGTCGAATTTTGTGGAATGCAATCTAATGATATGCAGCAAAGTTGAATGTACTTCGCGAGAATCTATTGGGATTGAATAAGATTTCCTGCAATTCACCACAATTCAATTATGTATATATCATGAAATCGAGCTGAACTAGACGGAATCTAGTGCAATGGAATACAGATTTCAATCTCGATGTATGCTAATGGACTTCACTGGAACTCAACATAATTATAATACTTTAGAAGTCTGCAAAAAATGAATCGGATTGAATGAAACGAAAAAATTAAGCATATTTAATTTAAATTAACAATGTCTCACTAATGGAATTTAATCGAGTAAGACATGATTGAAGTCAGACATTTTCAATTAATTCTCAATAAAATCATCGAATGCTTCAAGTCGAAGTAGTAAAAATGGTTGAAATATCCTCTTTTACAAAAGAAAATGGTCTACATATATTAAATATTTAGACTATCCCAAAATTGAATGTTGGTCATGTTTTTTTTTTGGCTGGCCTTGGAATCGAATTAGTTTGCCTTTTGGAGCATTTATTTAAAACAACTCCTCATAAAGCAGTTGCATAAAGTCCCTTTTAAAGTGTATATTTATAATGTGTATTGAAGGTATCTTGGAACTTGAAAGTGCAAAGTTTAGTGCTCCGTAACTTAGAAGGCAACCCAACTCGATTGATTGTAAAGTTTCAAAATTTCATGTTGGATTATAATTTTTTTTACAGTTCTAAGATTTTCGCTTGACTTTGTACGACGTTGAATGTTGAATTTGGACATTTCTAATTTTGAAGGTTTATTTGCATTTCCTAAACGTTTTGAATTTACATTACATTTTTTCAAATTTGAACATAAGTTTACACGTTCTAGAATTATAAAGTTCACAGGGAGGCAACTTGACCGGGAAACCAGGAAATGACCGGGATTAAACTGGGAAATGACCGGGAATTTAATTGAAAACCGGGAATTTACTTGACTCAACATAGACTATCCAAAATTCTACCAAAAAAAAAACGAAAAATGACCGCTTTCTTTTTATGAATCAAAAAGAGATGTTATCGTTTGATTAAAAGAATGTAACATTCTTTTAATCTGATTCTCAAAATATTCAAATATATCTATACGTCATGAGAAGAAGATTTTTTTTCCGAAACTTTTGAAACTTATTATAATTTGGATTCAGAAGAGAGGATTCTTAACAATCTTTCCTCCAATTCAAAATTCTAAGGTCCCCCTTTCTTAAATTCAAATAAGGAAAGTACCTTAGGCAGTGTTTAGAGTAGAAGTAGTATTCCGAAGAAGAAATATTTCTGAATTATGCTAGAAAACTTGCTTACATTGTTCATTGCAAATTCATCCTTTTTTATTTGAACAATCAACTACTTGTTTTAAATTTGAACTTGTTTGTTGAAAATCAATTCATCTTTTTTTTAGAGAAAATTCAAGTATTTAGTTAAATCTTCACATATTTCGTGCAAAAATCGATTTTTCGGTAGAAAATTCTCTTCGGGAGCCAATATTCTTCTTCAAAAATTCTCCTCAACGGTCAATGATTCAAGTTATAAATTAAAAAAATTTTCATTTCAATCGAACATAGGCGTATCTAGTTGATACGCCTAATGTTTGGTTTAAAATTAACTTTTTGAGCCAAAATGTCAGTATTCTATTTTTGTTTAAAAATTTTCATTTGTATAGATCAAATTGAACCATTTTGTTGAAAAATTATATGTTTTGGTTGGAAATTAATTTTTTTGTCGAAAATTGAAATATTCTAGTTGAATGTTCATCATTTCAGTTAAAAATTCGTCTTCCTTGTTTAAAATTCAACTACTTCAGGTAAACATTTACAATTTCATTTGATTCTTCATCATTTTGTGTAAAAATGTAATAATTTGTTTGAAATTTTTTTTTTTGACAGTTCATTTTTTTAGAAGTTAATTCAACTTATTCCAATTAAAAAAATCATAGTTTTAGTTATAAATTCGTTTTTTTGGTTAACCATCTATTTTTTTTTCAACTCCTTCAGTTGAAGATTCTTTGTTTTAGTAGAAAACTCTTATGCTTGTTTTGAAATTAGTTTGTTGAACTAAAAATGTTACTGTTTTACTTTTGGGTGAAAATAATTATTTTTCGAGTTCGAAATTCGACTATATTGTTGACAAATTGTATTTGTTCGTAGAAAATTATTCTTTCTATTTGAAAATAATCTTCTCGTTTGAATATTCACCTTTATGGTTGAATATTGATGTGCTCCAGTTAAATATTTATCTTTTTAGTTGAAAATTCTTCTTCTTGGTTTGGAATTTAACTGTTCTGGTTATAGATTTATATAATGTTATTTGAAAATTCGTCACATTGTTCGAAAAATGAACTATTTTGTTGGAAATCCGTTTTTTTTCGTTATCGTGAATTGATTGTTTTTAATTGTAAGTTTAACTGTTCCAATCCTTGTAAAAAAATTGATTTTTTATTGTTGGAAACTTGAAATTTGTAATAAATGTTTGTGCTTTGCAACAAATATAAATATGTTACTTCTAGTCGACCAGGAAAATTGAAAAACTTGACCGTGAAGAACCGGGAAATGACCGGGAATTTGAAATCGTCCGCCGATTCGCCACTCTGGTTCATAAAGTTCGGGTTTTTAAATCTTGGGAGCATTCAAATTTTGGGGTTTTAGGATTCTTTGATTTTCCAACTTCTGACATGGAAATCATTAAAATTTTGTCCGTTTATATTGTGACCCCTGAAATTTCGTCTCTTTTACTCCAAAATCGTTGTACGTATCATAAAATTTTTCAACCTGAATGAAAAAAAACTTTAAAAGGAGTACCTTAAAAAAAAAGAAACTCATCTCATTACAGTTACAAAATTAAGTATATGAGAAACTGAGTTAAACTCTCTTTTGTTAAATTTCGTATCTCCTTAGAAGATAAAGCCTTAAAGTTGCAATACATCCTGACATCTGCTTCAAGTATTCATCCATTATTCAAACTGAAACTGTCCTCATGTTGCATTTCATTCCTTTTTGTCCTACTTTAGTCTCCTAATTACTTTACCGTCGAGCGGATTTGTAAACATTACGACAGCTCCTAGTTCAAATCCTCTTTTCCGTGAAGACCACTTTTCAAATCTTTTCAGAGTCGAAACCAAATTCAATTTTTGAATTTCATTTCACATTTAAAATGGGAGATATCTCTTTGGCGAAACTTTGTTCAATGGGAATTGAGGGAAGATAAAAATACCTGAACTGTCGATTATAACTGGAGCAGAATCGATCACGAAACAGTTGTTTCACGAGCAATAATCGCTTTTCAATTACTTCATGGTCGGACACGCTATAGTTTTTCCTCTTCATCAAACACTATACCCAAAACCGCTTTCCAGAATCGTTCAGCAAATATGAACTCCATACCAAAAAGTCTCTATTCGGATTTACAAGAGAGGAATTTTGAAAAATCGTTCCTCCAATTCAAAATTCGTAACAGTTTTAAAGTCCTCTCTTCCTAATTTCCAATAAAGAAATTTCTTCAAGCCGTTTTTATAGTAGAAACAGTATTTCGCAGAAGATAAATTTCTGAATTATAATAGAAAACTTTTTTACATTGTTCATTTCGAATTCATCCTTTTTTAGTTGGAAAATCAACTGTTAACCTCTTTTGTTGAAAATTAAATTTTTTCGTTGAAGGTGCATTATTTTAATCTAAAATTTACCTCTGGTTGGAAATGTAACTTCTTTGTTGAAGATCAATTCATCTTTCTTCGGTGAAAATTCAAGTATTTATTCGAACATTGATTTTTTTAAATTAAATTATTTCTTCGGGAATTTATATAATCTGAGGAAAATTTGACTTTTTTGTAGAAAATTAATCTTTATGGTTGAAAATTCATCTTTTTCGCATAAAATACATCTATTCCTCTTAAATATTCATCATTTTACCTGAAAATTCATCAGTTTGATTGAAAATTAATTTCATTTAGTGAAAATTTAACTGCTCCATGTTAAGTGGAAAATTAATCTTTCCTGCTTCAAAATTCAACAATTTGGATGGAACTTTGCCTTTTTCAATTGAATATTCAATTATTCTGTTGAAAATTCACAGATCTTATGGAAAAATCTATTTTTTGGTGGAAAATTATTTTTTACTTCGAAAGTGAATTCTCTTGTGTGAAAATTATCCTTTATGATTAATAATTCAAGCTATACAGTTGAATATTTTTCATTTTAGTCGAAACGACATCTTGTTGAAAACTCTTATTTTTGGTTAGATCATTAATTTTTCAAATCCAATTGTTACTTTACCATTTCTGTTTAAAGATTATTATTATTTGAAATTCAACTACTAAAATTAAAAATTAACCATTTTTTGAAAATTCATCATTTTGTTTAAAAATGTAACAACTTGTTTAAAAGTTAGCTTTCTTTGTTATGAGCAATTTTCTAAACCAAAAATTTTACATATTCGAATTGAAAATTTCATAGTTGTAATTGAAAATTAATTTGTTTGGTCGAACATCAATTTTTTCAAGCCTAAAATTTAAGTATTCAAATTTTGGTTTCTATTTGAAAATTCAACTCTTTTAGTTGAATCTTTTTTTTAATTAAAAACTCTCATATTTTGTTTAAATTTAGTTTTTCAAACGAAAAAAGTTATTGTTCCGTTCTTGGTTGAAAAAATTAATTTTTTCAGTTCGAGATTCAACTATTTTGTTAAAACATTTTATTTTTTGGTAGAAAATTAATCTTTTTATTTAAAATCTGATCTTCTTGTTTGAATATTCACATCTATGGTCAAAATTTGAAGTGCTCCAGTTAATTTTTTATCATTTCAGTTGAAAATTCATCTTCTTGATTTGAAATTTAACTTTTCTAGTTGAAGATTCATAATGCTGTTTGGAAATTAATCGCTTTGGCTGAAAAATCAACTATCTTGTTGGGAATCCATTCTTTCCTTGTTATCGTTGACTGATTTTTGTAAATTGCTAGTTGAACTGTTCCAATTTTTGTAAAGAAATGATATGTTTATGTGGAAAATTTTTGTATCCTTTTTAAAATTGAATAATTTTGCAATGTTTGATTTGTTGTGATACACAATGTTTAGAATGAATGTCCGGAAATTTTTAATCGACTGGTGACCTCCTCAGTGTGCAACTTAACCAATAATAATTCGTTCACAATGATAAATTTGGCCTAATGGTATAATAATATTTAAAAAAAAATATCCTATATAGGTAATAATTTTCTTTCATTTAATATTTATTCTAAGATTTTAATATTCAACGTGTTTCAATTATAAGCTCAAATTCAAGCTTTGAAAATTACACAGTTTTAAATTCAAGGACTTTAAAATGAAGGGATTTTCAATATCAATAATTCATTGTAAAATCAAATTGCAATGTTCAATCATCAATTTATAATTGGAATATTTTTGAATGAAACAGTTATGAAATATAAATTCAATTGTCAACTTCAAACGGGAATAAAAATAAAATTAGTCTCGAAAATTCATAATTGCAAAGCAGTACTTCCAAATTGAAAAAATTCTAGTTGGAAGACATTGAAAATGGAGAAATTTTAAGCTTCAAGTATACATCTTCATATATGTTTAATCTGAAATTTGAAATCTTTCGAAATACAACTATCACAAACAAACAGTTTTTAGAATTACTAATGTCCAATACGTGCTCCAACGTTTCACTTTAAACTATAAATTACAGAAACCAAGCAACTTTACGGCGTATAACAATTGAATTGAATTGAAGAAATTTTTCTACCTAATTTCATATTCACATACTGTTTTTCATATGAACAAAAAATATTGTCGAAATCAAATATTAGAAAAAAATACTTCGGAAAAAGATTAACAAACTAGCACGATGCGATGGTTTGTTGGAAATTAATTTAGGAGTAAGTTAAAGAAATCAAGATTTTTTTTTAGAAATCGTAAAACACGTTTGAATTTTTTCATTTAATAAATTATCAATTTGGCAGATGTCAAAATTGTTTTTTCTGCAAACACTGAAAACTGTTTTCGTGCAAAAGTCAACCTTTTAAAAATAAAATACACATAATATATCAAATAGAAAATGTTCAATCGTAGGATTACAAGTAACATAATTCGAAATTCAAAAATGCTTCAAGGTAGTTAAAGCCTCAAAGTAATAAATTTTGGACAGTATTCTAGTGTAGGAATTTTTCCGTTTGAAAAACTTTGATGACGGTAATTGTATTTTGGGATTTTTTAGTCCTAAATAGTTTTCAGAATGTATTGCATTCGTTATTTAAAATCCTGAAATTGTACTTTCACAATTTTATTTTTGATTGAATTCTTGATATCGTAATGAAATTATGTTTCTATGTAATATATATTTTTTTCCAGTGATGGTCGACTGGTGGAAGGAGATCAAATACTTGCGATAGATGGCCAACCGTTGGACTCTAATATTTCCCATGAACAGGCGATTTCGATTCTTCAAAAGGCTCGCGGAGTTGTTGAGCTAATCGTCGCTAGAAGCGCCCAAGGTAGATTCTTTTAATTTATTAATTTACAACGTAAGAAGCTTTCTCTATTAAACTAAATAAACTATCAATCACGTATTTCTAAAGCATCGAACATCCGAAGTTGGACATTGGAAGCTCAATAATTTTTATTTCGATGGAATACCATTAGATCATTAATTAGAAAAGGCCATAACGTCTCCTTGGAAGACATGATTTTTTTACTTGAAATTCAAATTTGAATGTATGAAATCGGGATGTGATTTTAGATATTGGGAGCCCAGCAGCGACGGATGAGGTGTCCGGGGTCTCGATTTCGACGGCAGCAGCAGAGGAAACGGGATCTGTCGTCTGCAGCGGATTTACCGACGTTACCGCTTCCAAAGAGCAACCAGCACCTTTACCTTTTACAATCACACAAGGAGTTGCCAAACCCACTAATCCGAGTGCAGCGATTGTTTCTGTGGCACCGAATTCTGCAACCACATCGCCTGGTGCCACGGGAGTTCCGGTGATTGAAACACCAACGTCCGCCGTCAGCGAAATCGCGAAGAGTGGCACTGACATGGTGGCAAGTCATATTAAATTTATTTTCATTCATTATTATCCATCGGAATTATTATCAGGGTGGCGACTTGGACCGGGGAAAAACCGGGAAATGAACGGAAATTTGATTAAAAACTGGGAATTTTCTCGACTCAACCTAAAATAAAAATTTTACCGTAAAAATTCGAGAAATGACTGCTTTCTTTCTATGAATTGAAAAGACATCTCATCATTTGATTTGGAGAATGTGACGTTTCTTTAGTCTGATTCTGGAAATTTAAAAAAAAAACCTTTTCCAAATTTATTGCTTTCTGAGATTTATTTAGCTGACTGAAGTTTGTATAATGGAATCGATGATAGCTCAAACATACAGGACATACAGGACATACTCTGATTGAAAATGTGACTACTTTGTTGAAAAAATATTCTTTATGGTTGAAAATTGATTTTTCTAACTGGAAATTCATCTGTTTTATCCTTAGTCGAGAATGATCTTTGGATGATTCATTTGGATGAATTTTTAGGCAAAAATAATAATTTTTAATAATAATAATAATTTAATAATTTTTAAGACAAAAATGTTACTTTTCTATTTTTGGTTGGAAATGATCATCTCTATAGTTCAAAATTCAACCATTTTGTTGAAAAATGGTATTTTTTGGTTAAAAATTAATTTTTGGTAGAAATTTCTACTATTCTAGTGAGGGTTCATCATTTCAGGTAAAGACTCGTTTTTCTGGTTTAAAATTCAACTGCTTCAGTAAAACATTTACAATTTTATTTAAAGATTCATTATTTCGCTTTAAAATCGATTTGTTTAAAATTTAGTTTTTTAGATACAAGATAATTTTTTTTTGTTATAAGTAGTTTTTTTCGACTGAAAATTGAACTTATTCCAAATGGAAATTCCATAGTTATAGTTAAAAATTCATTTGTTTGGTTAAATTCAAAATTCGAGTATTAAAATTTCTGTTGACAATAATTTATCTTTTTTGCCAAAAATTAATTCATTTGTTTGAAAATTCAACTCTCTCATTTGATGAATCTTTGTTTTAATAAAAAACTCTTATATTTGATATGAAATTTGATTTTTAAACTAAAATGTTGCTGTTCGAATTTTGGTTGAAAACAATTATTTTTTCAGTTCAAAACTCAATTATTTTGTTGAAACATTGTATTTTTTGGTAGAAAATTAATCTTTCTATTTGGAAATCATTCTCCTTGAATATTCACCTTTATGGTTGAAAATTGGAGTGCTCTAGTTAGATATTGATAATTTTATTTGAAAATTCATCTTCTTGTTTTTAAATTTAAACTGTTCATAATTCGATTCGAAAATTCATCACTTTGGTTGAAAAATGAACTACTTTGTTATAAATCCATTTTCTTTATCGAAAATTGATTTTTTCAATTGTAAGTTTAACTGTTCTAACTTTTGTAAAAAAAAATTATATTTTTTCGTAAGAAATTTGAGTATTTTTTTCAAAAGTATTTATTTTGCAATTCTTGATCTGTTTTGTAAAGGATGCTTAGAATGAAGGTCACGAATTAAAATAAATGTTTACGTTCTGGGACAAATATGAATATGTTACTTTTAGTTGACCGGGAAAATTGAGAAACTTAGCCGGGGAAAACCGGGAAATGACCAGAAATTTGAAATCTTCCGCCAAATCGACACCCTTTTTATGCTTCCGAATTTAGAGGCGCATGAATATTACCCTTAGTTTCTCAATTATCATTTTCCAGAAATTCATTTAACCGAATAGGAATTTACCCCAATTCTTATTTGTGTCAGTTACTATTTGCCCAAATTTTCATTCTTCCGGATAACCATTCAGCATAGTATTGATTCTACTAAATCGTCATTTAGCAAGGAATTTCGTGTAAATAAATTTTAGATTATTAGGGATATCCCAAAAAATGAAAATTAGAACAAATATAATACAGAAAAATTAGATTCAGGCCAAATGATTATACAGAAAGATTAAAATGAGGTCAAACGATAATTCAGAAAAATAGAAATTAGGGTAAATTCTTATTCGATCAAATGAATGTCGGTAAAATGAAAATAAGGGACAGCAGAATTTCAGTTATTGAAAATTTGAAATAGTGCAACATCTAGAATTTAGGCTGATATAGTAAAATTACCAGTGTTCCAGTAATAAATTGTTAATTTATAATCATTTATTTGTTATCTTGTTCAATTTTGAAGACTTAAATTTGCATTTTTTACATCTTAAAAGCAATCAATTTTTCATTTGAGAATTTCAAAGGCTTTTAATTTTTATATTTGATGAAAATTGTACAGTATTGAACATTTCAATGAAAAATCATATCAATTTGGATTTCTTTGTGTTTAAATTAGTTCATTTGTACTCTAATTTGAAAAGTTTCCAATGAAAGAAAATTAGTTTTTTTTATGTTGGACACTCAACTATTAAAAAGCTTGATACTGTTTAAGAATAATTTTAATTACTTGAAATTTGGGATTCTCTTTCAACGCTTTGATTTGAAATGCAGTTTCGAAGGCTTCAATTTGAATACTTGTAAGACCAGAAGTATGTTTAAAAACCGAGGTTCTTCTTGGGAAGTGATCACCCTCTAAATATGGCATTTAATGATAATAACGTTTTGTAATATTCCGAAATTTGTCTAGTTAAACACCGAGTGGGCACAAGTAGAAGTAATAAACCTTATCAACGATGGAAGCGGTCTTGGTTTTGGGATCATCGGTGGCCGAAGTACAGGTGTTGTCGTCAAAACTATTCTCCCTGGCGGAGTCGCTGATCGCGTAAGTTGATGTTGAAACTAAATAATTAAAACCGCGGGATCTTGGACGATGATAGCGTAGTTTTTTTGGAAGTTTCACTGCAAAATCTAATAAAATATTTCAGGACTTTACATTTTTTATTTTTCAGTCTAATTCCGTAAAATGTTGTTGCAGGATAATAGACTGCAAAGTGGAGATCATATCTTGCAAATCGGAGAAGTCAACCTCCGTGGAATGGGGAGTGAACAGGTCGCAGCTGTTCTCAGACAATCAGGAACTCACGTCCGGCTCGTTGTTGCACGTCCAGTCGAACCTACTTCCCCCGACTACCAGGTACTGCTATATTAATTTTATTTCTTATATTATTGTAATTAATCACTTTGGAATAACTGGTGACTCAATTTCTAAAAAGTACTCAAAATTTCAGGGCGTCTAGCGGTACGTGAAAACGGGAAAAACCCGCGAATTTTATTCAACTGGGAGAAACCGGGAAAAACTCGGAAATTTCTTTTAGGACCGGGAATTTTTTTCTCATATCGAAAAATCGACTTTTCCTACTTTACATTCTATTCTTCTTTTAGTTGAGAATCATGAGGAGGGGAAAATCTGATCGCTTCACTTATCATATATCATATCGAAGTTATTCGAAGTTATTAAAGTTATTCGAAAGCTATCAGAATTCTTTATGAAATGTGCAGGAATGAAGACATTTTCTCAGCTATTAAAAATAATAATGCAAATCAAATTTTTATTTGAAAAAAAAACTTAATACAAACCTCTCGGGCCGTCTCGTCCACGAGCGAAATTTTCGGAACGGCAACTCTAGAAGCATCTAGAAGGACCAACTTACGCGGGAGCAGTGTATATGGATAATTGTATATTATTTGATATTCCAATTTCTATAAACTGCTTTAGGACAAATAATGAAAAATCATGATCAGGG
>WSXT02223955.1:0-16727 GCA_011762715.2 Neuroterus valhalla | reverse complement strand
TCATCACAAAATGTATTATAACCTATGTCAAGCAGAAGACAAAATGCGCGCGCACGGTAACACTGCACCAGAGAAGAGTGCACAAGCATTTATATTATCTCAGATACTTCCCAGTAGGATCTCAGATACTTACGTTGAACATATCAGATATTTACGGTTAACATCTTGGATTAGGAGGGGTCCTAATATTATCTGTTACTATCGGATAGTATATCAGATGCTAAATATTAACATCTCAGATCGTAACTCCTATTAATATCTCCTGCTACTACTCGATAATATCTTGGATATTTACTTTTAGCATCTGAGAATTTAATGAGGTTAGTATCATGTGCTATTAGCCAATAATATCTTGTATATTAAAAGAAAAAAGAGGGATACTGTGCGATAATATCTGGATATTATATGATAGTATCCATATTTTTAATATCTATTTCTTAATATCCAGTTTTCTCTGTGTATCCGTGACTTAAACAGGTTATTACGGCACCGTGTTTATGACCCTTGCTAACGCTCGGGCCCTAACTTCACGGTGCTGTACTAACCTATTTTAAGTCACGGATAGACGAACCGTAAGTGCGAATTTAAGTTAGTCAGTGCTATAAAATGTTGTACGATACTTGCGACTTGAGTGGCCTATTTTGGTACGGCGTGATTATCACCCTCGCTCCGCTCGGGCGCTAACTACACGCCGTGCCAGAATGGGCCACTTGAGTCACTCGTATCGTAATGTACTATTTCGATGAACTGTTAGAATTATCAACTAGACAAGATAATTTCTGCCCCCAATGGGACATGATGAGGAAATACAACTATTTTAATTCGAAAGTTATTTATTATCAGCTGTTAAGACTATTATTATAAATTTTTAAATTGGAATTTATCTGTTTTGGTTAAGAATTCTACCATTTGATTGCAGATTTATCTTTTCTGTTGAATATTCATTTTTTCCTTGTTGAAATCAATGTTTTGAATGGCAATGTGAATGATTTTATTTTTGGTTGTAACGTGATAATTTCTTGCCAAAAATACAATTATTTCAAGGAAAATTTATTTTTTGGTTCAAATGAATCTTCTTGGTTACAAAATCATATGTTGGAGTCGGAAATGAAACTGTTTTGTGAGAAATCCGTCATTTTAGCTGACAAATCCAACTGCTCGGTTAAAAATTCGTCGTTTTGAGTTATCGAATTTATTTTGAACAAGCGTTTAATAAAATGATTTAATTTTCAATTATTCATCAGAATTCTCAACTGAAGAAGAAAAATTTTCGTTTCCAATGGAACATGATAAGGGAATCCAACTGTTTTCATTCCAAAGTTATTTATTATCAACTGTGAAGTCTATCATTATACTCTTGATATAGAATTGATCAGTTTTGGTTGAAAATTCTACTATTTGATTGGAGATTTAACTTTTCTGTTAAACATTCTTTTTTTTCTTGAAGTCAATTTTTTGAACGACAATGTGGATTATTTTATTCTTGGTTGGAAAGTGATGATTTCTTGGCAAAAATACAACTATTGGATAAGAAATTTTTTGTTTGGTTGGATATCACCTTCTTGACAGCGGAATTCATATTTTCGAGTGGGAACTTCAATTGGTTCGTAGAAAACTCGCTTTATCGACTTAGAAATCATTCTGCTTTGTTGATAATTCGTCGTTTTCGGTTTGAAATTCTATTATCAACACATAATTACCAGAATAACGTTTTGAACTTAACAGGAGAATTTGTAACTAAACGAGCTGAATCCTGATCTCAAATGTAGATAAAATGAAAATCCAACTTTTGTTTCAACTTTTTCTCTGGAAATTTTGAATTATTCTCTTCTGGTTGAAAATTTTATTCCTCCTTTAGAGATTCAATCTTTTGTTTTAAACTTCTTCTCTCTGTTTTTAATAATAACTTTTATAGATCTGCAATTTCATTTATTTCATTTTTGAAAGAAGATTGATTGTTTTCAGTCAAAAATACAACCATTTGAGTGAAAAAAGATTTTTTTTTTATTGAGGATTCAATCATTTCTCAGCAATTCATCTTGTTGGTTGAATTCAACTGTTTTCGATTCAGGGTTATGTAATATCTGCTAACGTCATACGATTGCAATTTAGAATTACGATTTTTCGCAACAACTTTCGTCCTCGCCGATTGAGACGCTGATTTTCTGATTTGGGGAATGAAAGAAAATTGCACTGAAGAAAATTCTTATACTTCTAAATTTGTATAATTAAAATATTTTTTCAGGAGAATTCTCGGAAACGTCTCACCATATGTCATGGTATCTCAATTTGTGTAAATGTAAGGTGTTGCAAGAAAGAAAAGCGGTGTATAACGTAAGCAAGTATCACATTGCCTTGAAATTGAATTCCTTTTCTTCGAATTCGAGAGTTTCTATTTGAATTGAAAATTTTCTTTCTTTTTGGGAATGTTTTTTCAAAGATGTCTTAATTAAAGTTTTTTGTAATATCTGATAATACTCAAAGCCGGATTTCCGTATATTTTGTGCTATTTTCTAGAGAAATCTCCAACTCCAGATTAACAAAATTAACATTCAACAAGTAATTGTTGAAAGAGGTGTGTCCGCGCATACCAATTGCCAGTAGATATTTATTTTAATATTCGAAATGTTTCCTCGCTTGGAAATATTTCTTTTGCAATGAAAAAGCAATGAAATATTTTCGGTGGACGGTTTAAACTTGAAATTCGTTGAAAGTGTGTTATTCACGCAAAAGCATACAAGTGCACTTATTTTACGGTAGTCACCTTTGAAAATTTTCCGATAGCTGATGGGCACTCGGTACGCATAAGTGCGTCGATGCATAGTACCAAATGTCATAACTCGTAGGGGAAAATGGCGTGTTATTTCGAATGGAACGATAAAGTTGGAGTACATATACGTGACCTTATATCTGTAACTGCGTTACAAGCTGCAAGAAAAAGGATTGAACAGTGTTTACGTTTTTTCAATGTAAATTTACAATACACTTTTTGTTTTCTTTATCATTTTTCATCGATAAAAGCCACGTACTGCGCTTTTCCTGGAAAGTGCTGATAAGCTCAAGCAAATTTATATAGTTCACCTATATTTTTAGATAGAAAGTTCTGTGTCAATTTTTTTTCTGCTCATCGAAATATCGATTCTTGTATGCATATATTATCCACGTTATAGTTTATTTATGCACAGTTGGGTATATTATATCTCTTTGTTTGGTTCAAAACTGGTCAATCTAGAGTATAACGAGTTTTTGAATACATTTTTGAGGAAGCTTTGAATGTTTTTTTTTTTTAATTTTCGGAATAGTAGCGATGATCGTGAGTGGAGTGGTTTGATGTAGGATGAAAATATAGCAAAGGGCCTGTGTTATCTTCATTTTTCCAATAACTTCAGCTATGTGGATTTTTCAAGCAAAAAGACAAATTTTTAGCAAGAGGGTTGAATTGTCGACGAAACATGATACGTATTCGACTGAATGGTTGAATTTGCAACAAAATAGTAAAAGTTCCAACGGAAAAATGAGAGGTCCTAACGTTGATACATTCCAACCAAGTAGGATTCAAATCCTAAATCAAAACCACTGTTATTTTACTAACAAATAAGAACTTCGAAAAAATGGTTAAACCCTTAACTAGAACAGATTAATTTTCGACCAAAACCTCCCATTTCTAACAAACAGAGACATTTTTCTATTAAGAAAGACGATGTTTTTCAACAAAAGTGTTGAATTGTCTGATAAAGAAATATTTCTTAGTCTGTAAAGGAAATTATTTTAACCAAATCGTTTAATATTCACGAGAAAAACCTGAATTTTCAACTACTAAAGGACGAAATAAAGTTGTTGAACCATGTTCTTGTTTTTTGTTTTGGAATAGATAAATTTTTGATCAAGGAGAACAAATTTCATCTACGAAAATACAAATGTTCGAAAGACGGTTGATCTTTCAAACGGAAAAGTTGAACGAATGGTTGAATTTCAACCAAGTTGTTGTATTTTTATTGAAATGATCAATTTCCAATTGAAAAAAGATTAAACTTAAACCAAACAGTTATTGAATTCCCAACTAATGAGTTGAATTTTTAAATCTTTTTTGTTAAATAATTCAACCATTTGATTGGAAATTCGTTTTTGTGTGTTCAAACTTCAACCATTTGTTCAACAACATACTATTAAGTTCAAAATTTGGCTCTTCCGTTTGGAAGTTCAAATATTTTTTTGCTAATGTGACTGTGTGTACTTGATAATTAATTTTTTTCCATCTCTGTACCTTGGAAAGCTCTCTTGTATCTTCTTAGGTAGAAAATTTCACTGTATTTTGAAAATTCGACCTCTTGGCTTGAATATTTAATTTTTTTTTTTAATGCAACTGTTTGTGGTGAAGGTTAAATATCTTTCTGCTTAGACATTCGACCATTCTCTTGAAAATTCATCTCTTCTTGCAAAGAATGAATTTTTTTCATAAGGAACGGCAGAAATATTATATTGTTTTTAACTTAAAAAGCCTATTTTAATTCCAAATTGAGCTATTTACTGAGAAAATAGAACTAAAAAATATGACTTTCAACCAAGAACTTGATTTGTTTATAAGGAAGAGAATTTTCGATTAGAAGGAAAACAAATGTTCCATCTAAAAAGACTAGTGATCAACAAACCGGTTGAATATTCGATCAATCAAACAGTTGAATTCTTGACAAAATTGATTAATTTCCAACAAAATGGTCGAAATTTCAAACTTAAGATGTTGAACTTTACCCAAATGGTGATTGAATTTTTAATCGAAGGATTAAAATTTTAACTGAACAGTTGATATTTTAATGAAAAAGAACGAATATTCAACAAAACCATTTACTTCCACACACAAAATGATGAAGTTTAAACAAAAAAACTGATTTTCAACCAAGTAAGATGTATTTTCAAAAAAGAATAAATAAATAAATATATTTTCAAATGAGTAGTTGATTTATCAATTAAGCAGAAAACTTTATTTTCAACCAAGGAAGATCCATATTACAAAGAAAACGTGACTCTATAAAAAAGAGTTTAATTTTTAACAAAATAACTCAGAATATTCCAGTATCCAAAATTCACATGCCCTAGAATTCTTTGGAATCTTTCTTTCAAAGTCATACCATTATTCATATTATCGGTTACGTAATTTTCTTCCCTTCTGAACACAGTATCTATCTTATACAAATTATTAAATTTATTCGCTACTGCTATCAACTTACCATTGCTCGAGAAGATCTCATAAGTATTTACCATTGAACCATTTTAGCTTTGCTAGCTATTTTCCCAAAACTCATTAAATTTCAATCCATTTCTTTAACAAAAAAAAATCTGCCCGCCGCGCGGGCACATTCTCATCGCGCGCTTCGCTCGCAAGTTTGAGCGCGCCTAGGGCGCGCGTCTTTCGTATCTCGTGCTTCGCGCTCGGTTATGAATTTACCTCGCGCTACGCGCTCGGCCTTTGCACCTCCCTACAGTTTTATATAGAGCTTGTGAACTCAGAAGCAAAATGTTTACTACTCCAATTTGATGAGTGTGAATTCTCTTTTGTTAAAGCTTCTTCGGCTTTAACGAATACATTCTCATCGCGTGTCTCGTGTTGCGCACTCGATCAAAGTTTGTCCAAGGCGGTAGAGAACTTTTGTTGCCTAATTTTTTTCACATGTTGTGTAGTTTTTCTGGAAATCCAATTTTTAATTTGATTTTTTACGATTGAAACGAAAAACACGCGTCCAAGGGGAAAAATTATAACAAGTTTACAGATATACTTTCGAGGTGAATAACTGTTCTCTATTAATCTTCAGTGTAAGCCTTAGTCAATTTTTCAAAAATTTTATTACCTCATTTTTATAGTTATTTTCCCTGATTGAAATGAATTCATTTTGTGGTTTTGTATAAACGAAGCAGAAACTATTGTCCTATCAAAAAGTTAACTTTACCGAATTTGTAGATCTTTTTTTGGTGCGCAAGTTTAGTTCATATATATCAGGGATGGCCAACTTGATAAGAGCTAAGATCTACTTTATACCGACGAAACCTTGTGGGATCTACCAGCAGGGTGGCGACTTGACTGGAAAACCGGGACGGACGGGGAAATGACCGGGAATTTTATTGGGCAGGGAAAAACCGGAAAATGACCGGGAATTAAAGTTTAAAACCGGGAAATTACTTGATTCAACCTCAAAAATCCAAAATTTTACCGTGAAAACATGAGGAATGACCCCTTTTTTTATATAAATTGGAAAGAGATCTCACTATTCAATTCGAAAAATGTAAAGTTTCTTCAGTCTGGTTCTGACAATTTTTGGATAAATCTGTACTTTATGTTCATCTGTAAAATTTCTTTCAGGTAACTCGAGTTTGATAATCAAATAATGATTATAGCCCAAACACACCGAAAGAATTATTCCCTCTATTCCAAAAAAAAGTATTTATCACGTTTACTCGCTTTCTCATTATTTATCTGACTTGAGACAGGGAATTTCAAAAAATAATTATAGTTTGCATTCTAGGGCAGGGAGTTTCAGTAAAGACATAAAATTCCGCTTGGAACATATTATTAATAAATAATAATTTCATTGGAATAATCTTTATTCGGATTGAAGAGAGAGGACATTAAGAAAAACGCTTTTTCAATTTGAAATTCGTCAAAATTTGAAAGCCCACTCTCCTTAATTTAAAATTAAGAAAGTTTTTCAAGCAGTTTCAAGAGTAGAAGGAGTATTTTGAATGAGAAATATTTCTAAATCATAATAGAAAACTTTTTCACATTGTTCATTGCGAATTCATCTTTTTTAGTTAAAATATCAACTAATTGGTAGGACGTTAAAATCTCTTGTTGGGAATTAAACTTTTTTGTTGAAGGTACATTATTTTAACTCAAATTCCAACTCTGATTGAAAATGTAACTACTTTGTTAAAAATCAATTCATAGTGAATTAGTGAAGATTCGAGTATTCAATTGAACATTGATTTTTGAAATAAAAAATAAAACTATCACTTTCGGAATTTATTTCCTTTGTTGGAAATTCGCCTCTTTTGCAGAAAACTAATCTTTATGGTTGACAATGAATTTTCATAACTGGAAAATGATCTTTCCTAGTTCAAAATCCAACTTTTTCGATGGAAATCTGTCTTTATGGATTGAAAATTAGATTAGTTCGTTGAAAATTTACATATTTTGTTGACAAATTGGTTTTCGGTATAAAATTATCTTTTTCTTCGAAAGTTACTCTTCTCATTTGAACTGAGAATTCAATCATTTCGCTAAAAATCCACATATTTTGTTGAAAAAAGAGATTTTTTGGTACGAAATCATCTTTTCCTTTGGAAGTTTCTTTTCTTGTTAAAAATATTTTTTTATGGTCAACAATTCAAGTTAAAAATTTGAATATTTTCCATATTAATCGAAAACTCATCGGGTTGAATACTCTTATGTTTGGTCCAAAATTGATTTTGAAGCCAAAAATGTGACTTTTCTAGTTTTGGTTGAAAAAGATTACCTCTATGGTTCAAAATTCAAACGCTCCGTCAAAAAATTGTATTTTTTAGTTGAAAATTAAGTTGCGATCAATTTTCAACTATTCTAGTGGAGGGTTCTTCATCTCAGGTAGAAACTCGTTTTTCTGGTTTCAAATTCAACTACTGCAGTTAAACATTTACAATTTTATTTGAAGTTTCATCACTTTGCTCAAGAATCGATTTGATTAAAAGTAAGCTTTTTTTTGAAGCTGATTTTTTTCGTTATAAGTAATTTTTTTCAACAAAAAATTTAATGTATTCCAATTGAAAATTTCATATTTGTAGTTAAAAATCCATTTGTTTGGATAAATTCAAAACTTGAGTATTCAAATTTTGGTTGACGATAATTAATCTTTTTATTGAAAATTAATTCATCTGTTTGAGAATTCAACTCTATTAGTTTATGATTTTTTGTTTTAGTTAAAAACTCTTATGTTAGGTATAAAACTTGAGTTTTTAAACTAAAAATGTTACTGTTCCATTTTCGGTTGAAAACAAGTATTTTTTCATTTCAATGAAAATTGCAGTGCTCTAGTTAAATAATTATCATTTCAGTTGAAAATTCATCTTCTTGGCTTGCAATTCACATTGTTCTAGTTGAAGATTCATAATGTGTTTTGAAAATTCATCAGTCTCGTTCGAGAATGAACTATTTTGTTAGAAATCAATTTTTTTTATCGAAAATAGATTTTTTCACTTGTAAACTTAAGTGTTCCAACTTTTGCAAGAAAATGATATTTTTTCGTGGAACATTTTAGTATTTTTTTTCAAAATTGATGTATTTTGCAATTCTTGATCTGTTTTATTAAAGGGTGAAACAGATCATTATATGTTACTTTTAGTGGACCGGGCACATTGAAAAACTTGACCGGGCAAAACCGGGAAAAGACCAGGAATCTTAAATCATCTGCCACATCGCCACCCTGACCAGTTACATACTGAATGAAATTTTAAATGGAACAATATATGTATATATTATTTTTTTATGAAGAGGAAAAAACATAAAAGTGATTCCTTAGTAACTAGTTACTAACTTGTTATCAATAATACCTTAACTTACAAAATATTTGCGTTGACGCGATCGACCCGTTGGCCATCCCTGTTATATATTCACATTCTATGTACAGTATGGTTACAGTATAATGAGTCTGAGCAGTTGTGTCAGGATTTCGCTAAACGTTTACATAGAACATGGAAACTTCGATTATTATTGCACCCCTTTATTACGATGTCGAGGTAAACTGATTTTGTAAAGAGTGTCTTTCCTTTATCTCTATAGACAGACGCTCTTCTCGTTATTTTCCTTGCTCACGAACTTTTCCTCCTTAATGTCTTTGTCATATTAATTCACATCTCCGGAACAGTTTTTATCGCGTATCATGGTGCTTTATTATTCTATCAAGCTCGAAATGGCCTTTTTAATCGACTTCGTTGGGACAGAAGTAGAATATTTATCATTAGCGTGGGTGATTATTTTAAAAGAGGTCACTGTGTACTCGAATTGGATTCAGTTCAAAAAGTCTTCCACCTCTTAATACATTTTCAATAGCATTACTTTGAACATATATGGGTAATTCTCCGAATACAGGGAACTTTTAGATCAAATAAATTTTTTCATTAAATATTTTCAAAATTGCATTTTTTGATTAAATTCTGATTACTTTCCGTGAAAAAAAGAACTCCTGGAAGTATTCACGTTACAAATGTATTTTGAAAGCTTGTGGAGCTTCTTGACCTCACCTTATCATCAATTTCTTGCAGATAAAATAAATCAATCTTTTATTATGGTCGTAACAACCAATATCAATACAAAAACAATTATTATTAATTTTGTGTGAACCTAGATTTCGTGAATAAATATTTAACATTTAGAGTTTATAATTATTTACAAAACATAACTACTACATCTGAATAACAAAGGTTCTTAGATAATAAACTTTCCAAGCTTCCTTTCACGACAAATTCTTTTCGGTTTGCCTGTGACTTCGACTCGATTATATATGTTTAATTAATTCATTCGCTTCTTCAATAAGGTTCGTATTAATTTTTTTAACGCCTTTGTCTCGCCGCCACAGCTTTTTTTTCTCTTAGTTGTTTAACCCCTTCTTTTGAAAATTCTGCTGATAGATTTGATTTTTGCTTTTTACTTATGGAAATTTTGCTGCCTATGATGCCTGTGAAGTGGGGATAAAGCTCTACTCTTCAATCCCTAGAGAGTAAAAAGTACGTTTTACGCCCTGGGGAGTGAAAAGTGACGTCAGAGATGAATAATGAAAATTATACATCTATAAGTTTTCATTTTACGACAATCATCCCACTCACCATAAAAGTTTGAGGAAATTTTTGTTGGAAATAATAGAATTTTACGGTAATTTACGGGAAGTTATCATACATAAATTGGAGAATACCCGTAAATAACCGGAAATTCATGGGAATTTTTTAAATTCAATTTTGTGTGACTCATCTTAAGTCACCATGAATTACCCGTGGAATAACTATGGATGACCGAAAGTTTTCATAAATTTCCGGGAATTTATAGAAATTTTTCAAATTGAATTTTGGGTGATTCATAGTAAGTCATCCTATTTTCTTGTAAAATTACTGTAGATGACCAAAAATCTCCATCCGGAAATTTATACAAAAATTTTTTATCGAATTTTGAATTTCTTTGCGATCATGCTACATTTCTTCAAACACCAATATTGGCTAAAATCATGACTGTATTTTGAGAAATGTCTGAAATCATCCATTTGTTATAACAAATATCTGCCCTCTTCTCCCCCAAATGAGAAGAATGTTTTCCCAGTTTTCAAATAAAAATCATATTTTTTGTTTATTCCGATGCTTTTGTGACTAAAACAAGATTATTTTATCAAAAAAAACTAGGTTCTTGTTACTTATCTTCCAAATTTTCTTGGAGAGACACAGTTTAATGTCGGACCGCCTCTGACAAGCCGAAAGTAAGGTTACGTCGATGGAGATCACGTCGAATAAAACAACACAAAAAGTGTTCCTGAAGTTTGAAAGACCAAGGGATTTGAATATCCTCTGACACTTCGTTTTCTCCCGTTTAGATATATATTTTTATCCTTTATTCATTAAATTTCATTAGCAAATACAGAATGAATTGTCAACTACGTCGATGGATACTAATAAAATTACTTAAGGTCAACGTAAACTTTTTTTTTAATTTGCGAAGGATTCTCTCAATTTTAACGCCCAAAATTTGAAGAAATAGATTCTATTTTTACAATAATATAAGGTTATAATTTTTTAAATTTATTGTCAATCATTTTCAGCTGTACAAAGATGTACCTAGTCATTCTATTTATAAATTATCTGGATGATCATTGATTTCATTGATAATTTTCAATTCATTTTGAACAAACAGTAATTTTATCATTATGCAATAAGAAAGAAATGCGAAAGATTATAATGAAAAAGTAGATTAAGCTTGTATTTGTTTTTTTGATTCGTTTTGAATAAATTAAGAATGATTAATGAGAAATATATGCAATGCATATATCTCTCATTGATCATGCCCTAAATCTTTTGGACCGAGATTCCGGTTCATTGGACCAAAATTCTGGTCCAAGCACTGATCAAAATAATCCAGTCCAATGGACCGAAATTTTTCGTCCAAGCGGGATCTAAGTTTTTCGGGATCGGAAATCTAGATTGCGCTAGTGTCGCGAACTAAAGCAAGGAGGTAGAATTTTTAGGATGCATTTTAATCTATTCATAAAAGTGATTTAACAATTGTTCTGTGAGGCATAAACTCAACAGGTAGTATTCGAAATCATTATATCTCAGAAACAATGTGCCTAGAATTGAATGTTCATCGTACATAGTAAAAAAGCACGTTCTTTGTCAAAACTGTTTTTTCGAAGAAACTATTATTTTACCATATCAAGTAAGTTTTAATTCGTTTTGAGCATAAATAAAGAATATGAGTAATAAACGATCAGGACTAAAATATCAAATCTGACCTAGCTTTGAGGTTATACTTTTCTAGATAATTGAATATTTTATGTATTAATTGATATATAATGTTATAAATATAAATGTTACTTCGAAAAAAATCAGCATTGACAGTAAAGGTCTTTTTTCACTCTATGTGATAAGAATTCCGTCAGAGACACTTTGTTTTCGATATATACATGTTTGAATTGTTTACTTATAGTTTCGAACTGCATGAAAAATACTTGTGAAATCATTTTCCTGCACAAATTAAAATGCATTTCGAAGTACTGCAACTCACGTGCGCTAGTTAACATTTTGACCGCATTACAATAATAGATGGTGTCATGCAATTCTGCGTTTTCCAATATCCCCGGTCCAAGCTTGGACTGGAGAACGCTTTCCGGGTCCATTGGATCAGAAAGTCAGTTCATAGGACAAGAATCAAAGGTTTGGTCATTCCTTGGACCAGGATTCTGGTCCAAGGGGTTGAGAGTGCATTTTTAAATGTATATATGTCTTATTGAATATTTTTAGTTTATTTGAAACAAACAGTAATTTTATTTTTATGCAATAGTTAAGCAATAGAACAAATTATAATCAAAGTAAAAGATTATGTTTGTATTTGATTTTTGATTGAACGCTTGGAAAATTGGTCAGGGTTTACTTTCCACAAGTCTCCATTTTTACACTTGATTTTTGCGCTAGGAATTTTTTCATTTAGATTATTTGTGAATAGAATGACTAGGTACATCTCTGTACTGCTAAAAATGATTCGCAATACATTTAAAGAATCATAACTAAATATTTTAATAATATTTTTTTTTATTCAGAACTTGAGTATCCAAATTTTGGTTGACAATTTATCCTTTCTGGAAAATTCAAATGTTCTAGTTAAAGATTCTTTGTTTTAGTTAAAAGTTCTTATATATTTGGTTACAAACTGGGGGTTTGGACAAAAAATGTCACTGTTCCATTCTCGGATGAAAATAATGATTTTTTCAATTCGAAATTCAACGATTTTGTTGATACATTATATTTTTTGGTAGATAATTGATCTTTCTGCTGGAAAAATAATCTTCTTGTTTATACATTCACCTTTATGGTTGAAAATTGAAGTGTTTCATTTAACTGTTTATTATTTATTTTAAAATTCATAATTGGAATACATGAATAATTATGTCCTTTCAATAATATTCTATTCATTCTTATTTGAATATTATTGACAAATACAGTTCTTAATTCTGCAATTTTAAAATATTTGTTCATTCTATAAATCCTGTTCTTTATAATAAAAATTGCTAGAAGTTTACGATATATTTTTATACCATTATCAATTTTTATAAATGGCTTCATTTTTTACAGGTTGATCATAAAGAAGCAAGAAAAATCATTATCTGAATTCGAAAAGAAATATGAACTCCTATGATTTAAATAAAAGAAAGTCTAATTTCGAAAATCAGTGTAAATGTCATAAAAAATTTAAGTTAATTGAAATCTACTATATTCATAGTTTGTGATATTAACATTAGTCAATGCTACAAATTTAATATTTTTGTAGAAATATTGCATGCATTGTGTGAGAAGCGTATTTGCATATTGTCATAAAAATAATTATTTCTTCACTTTTTCATTAGTACCTATTAATTAATTGAGTATGAAAAACATAAAAAAATATTGCCCAAAGTTGAATATATGTAGAAAAAGTGTTCCAATACTTCAAATAGATCAAATTGGAATTCCCCCATGCTATAGAATAATTATCGGCCTAAAAGTACAAACAGCGCCGCCACGTGGCTGCGGTTGGATCTCACGTGACATTTATTATTCAGACCTTTATAGAAGTGCCACCCTTCTCATTTCCCCCAAGCGTGTCGCGTATTTTGTTTGAATGACACCATTTGCAATTTTTATACAATATTTTTATAATCTCAAGAATTAAAGTTGTTCCGATTTTCTGAATTTTTATTTACATTTGATTTCCATGAACTTGGAAACATCATCTCCATCATACTGCGAATATTAGAAATGGGATTTTCTTGAATATCGTATTAGCAGAATTTAAAATTGAACTGTTTCAGACGTTTCAAACTTTTTGTTTTGTATGATATTCCAGATGAGTTATCTTCAAAACCATTTGGATGAAAATTATTCCTGATTTGGATAGGATTTCATCTTGTAAAGTAATATTAAGAATGATTACCATTTCCAATCGTGAAATTTGGAGAATTTAACTTCGGTTTCCAGTATCTGTTACTGAAACTTCAGTAATCTGTTGCTAGTTAGATATCATTTAACAACAAATTGAATTTCAGCAAAATTTTCACCGAATTCAATTCGCAATAATGATTTTAATTCTAATTCTGGGAAATCATATGATTTTTTGCATTTATAAGGGCTAGAAGTTATTTTCAGGAGGTATTCATAACTTAAACTTATCTTTCAATTCACCAGTGATCTATCCATTCGAGGACAGCGTAAGCCACATTGGCAAAAGGATAAATTGGAAGCATCTTTCATAACGAATGGGAGTAATCGCTGCACGGCATCGTGATAAGCAGGGCTAGTCGCTGTTCGAATTTGAAGGATCTTCTAATTAAATCCATATTCGAAAATTCTCAGAAGTTTCAACTCATGAAAATTCGAAAATCAAAGAAACGTAAAAATCAAAAGAATAGGAACAATCAAATAATTTTGTATGGATTTCATTGGAATAATCACGTTTTGTTATACAAGCCATTATTTTCTTCACCTACGCCCCAAACATAATTTTTCGAATACCATCATTATCAGTTGAATATCTTTTTAAAAATTTAAGGCATCAAGAGAAAGTTCTACACTCTAATAACTTCAAGAAAGTTTGATGTATAGTTTATAGACAAAATTTGTTTATATTTGTGATAAGTGATTCGGTTATGGAGCAAACAGGAAATTGTCGTATCTGCAACCGATGTAGATCAACTTTGAGCAACCTGGTAAACTTTTCTCAACTTGATTAATACCAACAGACTCTTTTTACCTTCAGATCTTGGTTCTTAAACTTGCACAGAATCCCAAACTTTCGTTTGATCTTTCTTTTTAACGGATTATGAAGAAAGCTAACATTTACTACCGTTTTTAATAAAAGGTTCTTCGAGTTATCTTTTCTAGATCCTCTTATCCGCTTTACTCTCTTTATAGAAGTTATAACTTTTCGTGTCGAAGATGATTAAAATAACTTCTTGACTTTTCGAGAACATATTTAATAACGTGAAGCGGGTAAAAAAACAATGAATAAAACTGTTACATGGCTTTTGATGGATTACAGGAATCAATAAGTTAATGTATGCAAAAATTTGAACTAGATCAAATAATTAATTAATTAATTTGATTTCTAGATTAAAAATTTTTGTTATTCAATATCAATCTTCATCATTTTTCATTCTGAAACTATCTTTAATCTATTTCCATTATTTAAGACAATAAAGACAATATTCAATATCCAACAATATCCAATAGACAATATTGACAATATTTATATTTTTTTCCATCCCTTCGTTCACAGAACTTCTATTATTTTTTATTCCTTAATTTTCTTTTTTTCCAAATAATTAGGTCACTCTCATGCAATCCATGAGTCTTTATCCCATTTCTGTTTTTTAGTAGTATTCTGTTCTTTGTACCTGATGGACTTTTCAAGAAGATTTTTAATGACAAATAACAAATCGTGATCAGCAAGTGTAAAAATAAATTATTATTGTCAGAATCTTATTCAAGAACCCTTTTAAAGGTTGACCAATGAGGAACCACGACCCTCTTTTCCAACCTGAGTTTCTTATGGGTTTTAACCTGCTGGAGGGATTCTAACTCTGGCAAGGGCGTGGAGTCAGCAAAGAAATGGTAGAAAGTGTTTTAAATATTATTGCATTGTGTTTTTGAAATGATTAATAAAAAAGAAGACGAAGGAAAGTATAGCTTTTCGAGTTTTTTCCCTTTCCTTCCCTCCATTTTTATGTTATCTATTGAATTTTTAATAGAGACATTTGAGGGTGCTTGTTCAAATATGCTCATAGGATACATAGTTCCCATGTTTTAAGCTCATCTCAGGGTACCACCTACTACCTAGAGGCTTAGCTGACCTTTCCTTTTGTCTCATGCCGCGCTTGACTTCGTTGCGACTCGGAACGGGTCTGTGCTCAAACTGTGGCTACTCTACACGAGCGACACAGAGTTGTGCTTCTATACCTTTCTTAGCGAGGGGTGATCAAAAAGTGTGAGATTCTTCAAATTTGGAATTATTAATTCGAAACTATTATATTTTAACCTACGGTTTTAGCGATTCCAACGATATGTTAATAGACTTCGTGAGTTGAAAATGAAAACTTTAGTTTAGTTAGAGGGTACCTTCATATTGAATTATCAATTAACTCTGTTTTACACCACCATGGGGTCGTGTTCAAGGCGTAAAAACGAAAAGACGAATTTTCGCTAATGTGGTTCAACTTCCCACAAAGTATTTGAATTCGCAGAAAGAGAGTTGAATCCTCAACCAAAAGACAATAATTCTTCATGAAATAGTTGCATGTTCCAGCCAAAAGAAAGAATTTCCGATAGAACTGAGAAATTCCGGAGATCAATTCACCATTTGAAATTCAAGTTTTCCGCTTTTACAATCTTAGTTTCCTTTGATGATAAGAACATTGAATTTTACAATGTTGCATTCATCAAATAACAATTATGAAAGCAACTTGTTTTGCAAAAGTTATTAGATTTAAACAAGAAGGATAAGGAGGAGTGGGGGCCGAAAATTTTTTTGTGGGGAACAAACATTTTCGACTCAATAAAGAAAAAAATTGCCAGAAAATAGTTATATTTCAATTACCGAATATGAGATTCTCCAATTCTGGAATTAGTTATCAAAAAATACTCTATTCCAAGTTTAAGGTTAAGCAATTCTAACAATACGTTAATTGATTCCGTAAGTTGTAAATTAGAAATTTAGTTAAGTTTCTAACCAACGTAAAAAAACACTTCAAAGTCGACCTCATGGTGGTGTGGAGGATAGTTTATTATGAATCAAACATAAAGGTACCCTATAACTAAAATAAACTTCTAATTTTCAACTTGCAAAGTCAATGTGCAAGTTGATTCCAACATATCGTTGGAATCGCTAAAAACCGTAGATTTCGGGTATGATATCTTTGAAATAATAATTACACAAAAATGTCATCCACTAAATTTTTTTTATGTTTGAATATGAAATT
>WSXT02223944.1:0-16728 GCA_011762715.2 Neuroterus valhalla | reverse complement strand
CCTTAGCACTTAAATGAAAATGATTAATTGGCAAAAAGGCATAATAAAATTTTCGACATTCGTCATGTTTATCGATAATTGATTCCAAAAAAATCTGAAAAATAATTTAAAAATGTTCCAAGAATCAAAGAATATAATTTTTTCAGATATCCAGAGCAAAATGTTTTTCCAAAAAAAAAATCACAAAAAAATTGTAAAATTTGAAAATATTTGACTGGAAAATTTCATAAATAATGATTTATAATTCATGTAAATTTACCAACAACAACTTCTATGAAAATATACATGAAAATTATAATTTGCCGATAAAATGTATAAAAATTTTGAACAATCTTTTTATTTGATACCGTATGTGTACTATTTATAGTTATCATAATCCGAACAATATTTTCCGCCCATAAAGTGCATTCGAATTTGTCGCCGATTGCCACTGTAGAAATAGTCGAGAAAGGGGCGCCGGAATCTCTCGCTACGTTACTGCTCAAGTAGGTCCCGATACACACACACACACACATTCCTTCGTTAGAGGCGGCACCGATCATGCTTCGGGGAAACACGCTTTCGACGAAGTCTTCGGTAGGCAAGGGAAAGGTGGACATATTCCGCACGATTTTTCTCCGGAATGCCCTTAAGGGCAGCGATAAACGCTCACACTCTACCACCCTCGGCTAAGTCTCACCTGCTCCTATGCCGTCTTGAGTTTCTAGCAAAATGGACTTGCCTTAGCAAGCACCATCGCATAGACCTTGTAGGCTTGCAGTAGAAAATGACCAAGATCCGCCATTGGCGCAATATTGGACTAAGTTTGGGGTGTCTTCGCCTAGCAGTTCGTGGAAATTAGCCAATCATCGACTTAATGGTGAATTTCTTCCTGAGCATTTTGACGCAACTTACTATAGTTTTTTATTTTTAAGGAAAAGAGAAGAGTGTTCTTCCAACCAAATACAAAAAATTTAATATTTTTTATGGCATTTCAAGAAGTTTTGATTGGCTCAGGAATGAATATTTCTAAACTATCGGCGATGATGTTCACACACACAGGGATGTTGAATGAATCGTGCTAAATGAGATCATTGAAAGTTACGTAACAGTGTGATGGGTTATTTTGGAATATTTCATATTCTTAAGGGAAAAACGTCTTTTTGTCTTTGGACAAGTCAACTTTCAGCCCGAACCACTGATCCGATTTGCAATTTCTTTTTTTTTGGAATATAATGAAATTTCAAATCGACTCACGGTCCAATCTCTTTTCAACATTTTTAATAAATTTTTTATATGTTAATAAAAATGATTTTTTTTTGTTTTCACTTTCCAAGGCTGCAATTTTTTCGGAAAATTCATTACCTGACTGCAAACGATTTCAATTGATGCAAAAACTCATCACAAAAGTTTTCCGGTAGTGCTTACTGCATAAATTTTTTTCGAGATTGTTATAAACAAATTTCAAACAAAAGTTATATCTTCTCTTTTCGCAATAATAAGATACTTTGATCCTATATTTTCAAAAGAGGCAGGTGTAGAAGGATATTGATTTGCGATTAGGTGAAATTCAACATGAATTATCAATAGTTTATAATAATTTAATTAACAAATTTCTAATGTGGACATTTTCCAATAGAAATTTTCCGTTTTTTCAGCCGAACCACGTGTTTGTATCTCCTCGGAGCTTCTCCTGATTGATAATGTGTTATTAGAAAACATTTATTTTTCGTTTAAACAAATTTCATGAACAAATCATTTGTGACTCGTTCACTTATGATCCTTTATTGTAGATATTGGTATTTTATAGAACAAGCACTCATTATTCAACCAGGTTTAATGAACAAATGCATATTTCCATCATTTTTCGGTAAATAAATTTCGTTTCTTCAGCCGAACAACAAGGAATCTCTATCCAATGGTCTTCTGCCATGCACATTGTGCTTTGCAATAATAATTGCACATTTTTTAAACAAAGTCAATCCCGTGCTAGGAAAAATTTTTAGATCTTCTTAGAATGAATGATTCCTGTTTGAACATTTTTTTTCACCTGGTATAGGTTGAGCGGACATGCACATCATGAATTTTTTGAACAGCTTTCCTGATGAATAAAATCAGAACTATGGATAAAACATGGCTGTTTAACGAACTCGTCCTTTTCTTTTGAGTATTCAAAAAAGACACAGACACCGTTGTGAAAATCCTTTCTTCCGACTCAGAGGTCTCAGAACGTGGAGATTTGATGAAAACCGATGAAGTATAATTTCGCATAAAACTAATGCCTTTCGATTCAGGATGAGAATGAAAAAATGTGTATGGCCATGATAGATCAATATTTCTAACAATAAACGAATATTTGTAAATCTATCATATTATTCGTCAGTTTGCTCTTCTCAGATTCCAAATCGTCTCTGGAATGCAAAATTACATAACGCATAATGATTATGGGTTTACTAATTATCCAATGAATATGATATCACATGTGTATCACATGCTGCTCGAGTATTTCTCTTTTGTTTATTTAATCTTAGTGCTATCGAATTAGATAAAGTCGAAGCAAAACGTTATCTAATGATACATTCTTATGCTTTAGTCCTTGAAGCAGATAGTTTACTTAGCAGTCGTAAATCATCACCTGGATCGGCATAATTTCCTAAAATATGGATTTTGTTGTTCCAATTTTTACCAGTTCATTTGCTCTATACTTCCGTTTCCATCAAGATAGTTTATTTTACAGAAGTTAAGATCAATACTATACGTCAATATGATATCAACAATATCTCATCGGATAATACCTCATTTCCACGTTGCAGTCCTTGAAGCAGTCAGTTTTCTTGGCAATCGTGAATTATGATCGTATCAGCATGGTTTTTAGAATATGGATTTTTCTCTACAATTCGTTTTCCAGTTGAAGTACTCTTTATTTCCTTTTCTATCAAAATCGTATATTCGAAAGAGGCTGAGGTTCATTTGAAAAATTTTATTTTTCAGATGGACATTGTAATGCTCCAAATTTATCAACTGATATTTCTGGCATCAATAAACTTCAGCACCAAAATTCGAATATTCTTAATCCTACTAAAAATAATTTCTCATCTTCTAACAAATTTGCGAGGGCGCCAGGTCTTTCTTGGACCAGTTGTCTACAGCAAAATTCTCAAAATTCCTTAGTAATACATTAGAATCTTTCTTGTGTAAAAACATCAGGACAATTCTTGAACAAAACTTACGATCTTTCTTACATCAAAACTTTAGAACAATTTTTTGATGGCTTTAACGATCTCTCTTGGACCAAAACTATACTTCAATGAAATAGCCTAAAAACCTAACCTTACTTTCAGTGACCCATATTCATAATGTGATGTACAGGAAATGTCCGACTATCTCATCGTCCTAATTTTCTAGCAGATGGGGGTGGGGGGATTTGCGTACGAGAAAGATTCCTTATTTATATAAATAATTACTCAAGCATTTTCAAATATTTAACGATGACCATTTATGCAGGATCTCAGAAATGGTAAAATATTATAAACACCTAATAACACTGGTTGTAATAACTAGTTTACTCAGTCGCAATCTAAATATCATTATTATAGGAATTGCACCTTATACTCTATGAACCTTAATTTTCCAATCTCATTATTATTTCAAGTGATTGTATCACAGAAGAATCAGAGATCATATTCAGATCGGCGAACTTGGCCATTTTATATCATCTTATCATCGGGATTTATTTCAACAAACTTGAAGGTTTTATTCAGCAAAGGTCAGTGTGAAAAACTGTCAGCGAATCAGAGAAAGATTGGGAGTCGGCAAATAAATATCAATTCAGAAAATGAGCACATATTTTTCAACTACTAACAATATTACGATGCTAATCAATGAAATATCCTACATATTACAGCCTAATCCCTGAAGTTATATTTTACTTGATAATAAATTCCTTATAGGAAAAGATCCACGGAGGATTCGCTATGTAAATAAAGAAAAAGGCTTACCGGTTGAATCGCAGAACAATAGTAGAATTGTTTCGGATATATTCCAAAAAAAGCAACCCTCGGTGAAGAAGGGATCCTTGGGATGACCTCCGGAATGAAATGGAATTGGCAACTTCGAAGTTCTATGAGGTCAACGTGGTAGAATCGCAACAGGTCTTCCTATCCGGAAGTCACAACGCACAAAGGGAGCAATCCGTTTTGAAACTCTCGGACCTTGATTCCGATTATTGATCGGTTGCGCACGCTCAACCATGTCGTAGTACGCAGGGTCTAGAGAGTGACTCAACGACAGGAAGGCAACGAATCGAACTTCGCTGAAGTTAAGAATCGTTACGAGTACCCTTGTTTAAGAGAGGAAAAATATTCTCGGAAGGATAGATAAACGAACTTTTCCTAGTCTCCAGACAAAAACTGGATTCCTTTTTATAAAGGGAGTTCTGAAAAATGTTGCTGGAGCTTCTCTTGAGACATCCAGGAGCTCGAAATTATTCCAGAACATTTTGCATCATTTATAAAAATGTTTACAGTTCTCAAAAACCTCAGAATTTTCTGTAGTGTGATGAGAAATCGTCGGAGACAATTTCTCGTATTGAGTTCGTATTTCGATCTTTACTCTGCGAGACAAATTGAAATAGAAGTATATAACAAATTGTATGACCGAGAAGTTGGTTTCATTATAAATAAGACGGGAAACAGTATGTCAAAAAGTATGATTTGCCAGATTATGATAATTTAGAATGAAATTGAGAATCGGGAACTTATCTCTTATAGCATGCTTTGCTTTAGTTAATGGTGACAAAAGGGGTATAGGGGGTGTTTCCTGGGACTTGTTAAATGATATAATAGGTATTAGAGTTAAATTGCAACATAGATGTACACAGTGGATTGATTGACAAGCTTATGTTTGGAAAAGGCTTGTTTCCTGCAAACACCTGATTCCAGCATAAGATGATACACATGTTTAAAATGTGCATAGGCGGAAGTCACGGTATGATGAACTTTATTGTAGCAGATGAGATACTTAAGGGACTAGAAAATAAACCTGGGTCAAGGCTGGGTGAGAAGAACAATCGATGTTGGGTCTGAGCAGGTACGAGTTAAAATACAGGATCCGCAGAAACCAGAAGTGAAAATGATATATCGGAACAATATGAACAAATATTTAGGGTATCGCTGAGGAAACTGCAAGACGGAATAGGGAAATAAAAATCTGTGCATTAAGTGTGTCACATGATTGAAGGGAGGCGATTATCATCACATTCTACAAAGGGGAGGGAAATAACATCGACTGTAATAATTATAGAGCGATCCAAGAAGTACGTTCTCAATTTATGCTAGGGAGTTCATGTGCCAATCAGATAATACGCTTGGGACGGATCACTAGAAAGCGTTAACGGGAAAGTAAATAAGTTTTCTGTGCAGTTGTTGGTGTGAAAGAAGCTTTCTTAAAGGTGTGTAAATCTAAAATTTGGGGATTCCTAGGAAAGACCAGTATAAGGTTGAATAAGAAATTTAGAGATTTGTTTGATACTATGCTGAGACTGCTCCCGAATCACTCTTAAAGTTACGCAGCTGACGCGC
The DNA here is from genome assembly GCA_011762715.2 of Neuroterus valhalla. NCBI lineage: Eukaryota > Metazoa > Arthropoda > Insecta > Hymenoptera > Cynipidae > Neuroterus > Neuroterus valhalla. The sequence goes on along the minus strand of WSXT02223944.1, from coordinate 11,170 downwards.
ATAGCTAAAGATGACGCGAGAGGGAGAACGCCAACCTTGCGTTCTACCTCTTGCAGAGTCTCCGCTTCCTTGGTAGACGACGAAACCGAACAGTTATAATAATTTAGTGGCGCAAGAAATGCGCATGCATCGGCTTCATACTGACTCTACAGTTGTATATATACAGCCATGATCAGGTAGTGTGTAAATCCATGAATAGTAGTGAAACAGCTGGTTTGTTATCCGAAATATATTAAACGAAACGATTGGTTAGGCAGACCGTCGTATCCGACGCCATGTCGGCATGCGAACACAAGAGCCAAGAGGGAAGGAACACTCGCGCATTATTATGCACGATGGTCCTTTTCTGACCTAGGACGAGAGGACTCGCATAGGCGGTTATTTCGAAACTAGCTATGAATTGATTGCAATGAAATGGAGGCCTACACTTAAAACCCTTGAGAAGACCAGGACGGAAAGCACTGAACCTTGAGCAACGCCAAGGACGTGTCTATGGTCCGCGTTTATATGAGGATTGCAAGGGGAACTAGGATAGTCTAGGATGTTGTTACGGGCTAAGCTAGCTCTGAGTGAATGATGATTACTCCTCATGTGAGGAAGGAATACAATCGACTCTCTTTTAACAATAAAGTTAGCACACCAAGGTTTTCTACGGGTTTTGTAAACGTTTCCTCTGTAAAGAGCACAGAAGTAATTTCCTTTTGTTTTACAGTAGTCTTCACAAATTTTGTTGAGGTGTCCTCTGAAAGAGCTAACAAATTCCGATGAGAGAAGCTCCATGCTTAGGAAAAGAGCCTTGGTATATGCGGATTTCGCGGTCCCATCTGTGAGCTCATTTCCCGGATCGCCCTTACGGCCTGGTCCCCATGCTAGATTAATATTACAGTTCAGCGGGAAAAGTGGAGCAAGAACATTTCTGATTAAGAAAATAATATAAGACTCCATGCCCGCAGAGGGAACCCTGTAAGCGAAAACGATAAGAAGTTGACTAATTGATGTATCAATAGAAATCGAGAAGATTCTTAGAATTCTTTTAATGTTAAGTATAGAGGATATCCTGGGAATGAGTGACAAGCAGGGGGGTGAGGGATTGGGACATCTCTGCGTCCTGAGGGGGGAGGGGGATTTGCCTCTGTTAATGCGGGAATTGACGTGGTCTCCTTTCCTGGGTCTGAGGATGGTTTTGCCTCCACGAATGTAAGGGCTGGATGGCGTAGAAACGTCACTCCTTTTGGAAGACGAATTCTGGGCATTCTCTAGAATTCGGGGGGTGAAGCCTGGAGCAGTTCACATACTTGGTGGAGCTATTTGCATTGGGGCATGGAGAGTCATCAGTGTTGGGTTCAAGGTCACCACAACGTCTGCAACGAGCCTTCGAGCGGCATGTCTTACTGGTCTGCTTATTTCGGTGGCATTTCCATCCGATTTTTACTTAGAGACGTACGTATCCGCGTAATTAGACGCATGGGTAATGGCCACCTTTTCCAGAAGGGTTCTACCGTAAGAAGAATAGCAAAATCGAGCGCGAGGGGAGGAAGGATGCTTTGTTTGTACCCTTGTCAAACACTTTCCTGTCCAGTCTTCGAGCATCTAATGTCTTAGTCCTTTGAGTGTTATTAAGTACAATCCAATTTTCTTTGATTTCTTCTCCGGCAGTTCCGTAAGGAATGCCGCTAATGACACCCTGTCCGGTGACAAAGTAAGATGGAATAGTGGGCCTCAAACCCAATTTCTCGAGGGATATGTCACTCAAGAGGAAATTAGCTTCGAGAGCTGACTCAATTATCACTGAGAGTTTTTCGAATCTCAAGCTTGCAATATCTGTAACGTACTATAGAGAAGTCAAAAGGTCAAAGTCCTTCTTTCATTCCTTCTGTCCGGCCTTAATACGCCAAGCCTCTGCAGTGAAACGCGCTACAAGGAACTTCGTTTCAGAATCTTTCAAAACATTCTGGGCGGGAGAAGGAGGGGGTGTCCTAGTGAATTTCGTTTGGACCGATTTTCGATCCCGATTCGACTCTGGGTAACTCGCTGTGTAATAAAAAATATATTTATTAACGTTATCAGTGAGCCGAATACGTGTCTCACATGCTGCGAAAGCATGTCCTGATATCTCATCTCATTCTTCTGCCCTAAGATCAGTTAAGATAACATTCCTTCACATACGATTCCTAATTATTTCAAGAGAGACCGGAAATCAATTGCTGAAGATGAGCTTCAGACATAGGTCAGGTGCACGAGAGCGGAAGAAAAAAGAAGACCAAGAAAAAGAGGCATCAAAGGACATCTCAAATCTCGCGTTTATTACCTCCCATTACTAAACCATAATTCGATGTAGGATCACCCAATTTCAAGTCTGAGGATTACACTGACAATGCAGTCTGACAATTTATCTCCGAAATCCATCATTTTCTTCAATCGAAAACAGAAGGGAAAAAATTACTTTCAGTTCGACCTTCCGCGGGAACAGTGCCGAAATTGGAGACCCATCCATTAGTAACTTCTTCGGAATCCTCAAACTTGTAGTAGAGTATGACCCGCTCCTTAATGACTACCTACTAAAAGTTCGTCACTCTCGACGGATGAATGAATGGTTGTCCGTGCAAACCAATAGGAGACCACAACTTCCATTTCTCCGCCAAACATTTTCTCGCTCCAGCTTCTCCGCAGCAAATAGGCCTCCTCATCGTTTTCTTGGTCCTCCCCGAAATCCTTGGGACCGGCACCAGCCAACGGAGCTTGCACCCGATCGGAACTGGTGGAGAGATTTTGACTCCATTGGGGAGTAAGTGAAAGCTTCACTTGCAAGAAGTAGAATTTCACTTGGGACGCATTCAGAAGAGAGGAATTCTTGAAAAGCGTTCCTTCAATTCTAAACTTGTCACAATTTCAAAGTCCCTTCTTCCAAATTTTAAATCAAGAAAGTACTTTAAGTGCAGTTTCTAGAGTTGTAGTAGTATTCTGAAGAAGAAATATTTCTGAACTATAATAGAAAGCTTCTTTACATTGTTCATTGCGATTTCATCTCGTTTTAGTTCGAAAATCAACTATTTGTTTGAAATCGGAACTTGTTTGTTGAAAATCAAACTTCCTTGTTGAAATTACATTACTTCGATTCAAAAGTCAGCTCTGGTTGAAATTGTTACTAATTTTTCAAAAATCAAATTATCTTTTTTTGGTGGAAATTGAAGTGTCTAGTTAAACATTGATTTTTGATTTTGAAAATGGAACTTTTTCTTTGCGAATTCATGTTCTTCGTGGAAAGTTTGCCTTTTTTAAAGAAGATTAATTTTTAAGGTTAAAAATTCTCTTTTTTTTATTAAAAATCATTTATTCTTCTAAATATTCATTATTAGACTCGGAAATTCGTCAGTTTTGGTTAAAAATGAATTACTTAAACTGAAAATTCAACTGTTCCATTTTCATGGAAAGTTGATTTTTCCTCGTTCAAAATTCGACATTTCGGTGAAAATTTGTCTTTTTGAATTGAACATTCTATTATTTCGTTGGAACTTTACATATTTTGTGTGAGAATTTCTATTTGTATGGTTCGAATTTCAACCATTCTGTTGAAAAATTGTATTTTCTGGTTGAAAATTAATTTTTTTTCCAAACATTGAACTATGCTAGTTAAATGTTCCTTATTCGAGTTAAAATTCCGTCTTTCTGTTCCTGGTTTAGAATTCAACTACTTCAGTTGAAAATTTACAATTTCATTTTATTCTCCGTCATTATTTGTGAAAATGTAATCATTTGTTGAAAAAAATAGTTTTTTTTGGTTTCAAGTTAGTTTTCTGTCGTATAAGTAATTTTTTTTTAAATGAAAATTTAAGTTATTCCAATTGAAAATTTCATATTTCAATTGGAAATTTGAGTATTCAATCTTTTGTTGACAATTAATCTTTTTCGGTAATAGTTAATGTATGTCTTTTGGGAAATTCAACTCCTTCAGTTGAAGATTCTTTGTTTTAGTAGAAAACTCTTATTGTTGGTTTGAAATTGGTTTTTTGAACTAAAAATTTTACTGTTCCATTTTAGGTTGAAATTAATTATTTTTTTACTTTGAAATTCCACTATTTTGTTGAAACTTTATATTTTTTCTTAGAAAATGTTTCTCTCCTTTTGGAAATTTGAGTGTTCTCGTTGAAAATTCATGTTATTTGAAAATTCATCACATTGGTTAAAAAGTAAACTATTTTGTTGGAAATCTGTTGTTTTTTCTTGTTCTCGTAAATTGATTTTCTTAATTGTAAGTTTAACTGTTCCAATTTTTGTAAAAAAATGATATTTTGTTGTTGAAAATGAGGGTATTATTTTTAAAATTGATTTATTTTGCAATGTTTGATATTTGGTGTTAAAGGATGTTTAGTTTTGATTTTAAAAAAATGTTAGTGTTTTGCGACAAATGTAAATATGTTATCTTTAGTTCACCGGAAAAATTGAAAAACTTGACAGTGAAAAACCTGGAAATGACCAAGAATTTGAAATCGTTCATTTATTAATAAATTATTTAATGAAGTTCCAATAAAACTTGCGTAGATCTGATTGAAACTGACCCCTCCTCCGGTGGATGATCCTAGTATTTCCTACAACCCCCCATCACCTCTAATCGGCTACGTAGTTTATGGACAACCCCTCATGAATGTACGAAAGTTTCAGACTTGTTTTTTTTAATGCTTCGTATTCAAATATCACGTCAATCTCCAGACTGTTGTTATCTTTATACGTGCATCAAACGGCTGGTGAATATATAAGCGAGTAGATTTATGTTAGAATCATCAGTTATCAACTTCTGAAAGAGCCAGTTTCATCTACAAAAAAAGAAAATGAGGCCCCTATTTGGTGCTCTTGTACTCGTCTCCGCGCTTCTCATCAATTATATTGGCAAGTATCAAAATGATGATAATCATTAAAGAAATCACATCTTTCGTCATTGCGTAGAAAGATAGCAACCATCGAACTATGCACGTTCCACGCAAAACTACCGAATTTTCCACTTATAAGCGTGACGCGCTCCGAAGAAAGGGACCTAAGAGCAAAAAAATCGATTTCAGAATTATGGGCATTCTATATTGATACAGGCCTGCTTTTCAATTAACCGTAGACAGAACATTTTTTTGTCGAGTATTTTTTGAGATATTGCAATTTAAAAACAGACGTCCCAGCTGAAGCCTGTGCAGCTCTCGCCTGTTCTTCCCCTTCCCCCGTAAAATCAGCGTTTTCGCTCTTAGGTCCCTCTCTTCGGAACGCGTCAGAAGTGTTCGCGCACAGTTGAAGTGCTTATACACTGTTCAGGAGACACAATATTTGAACGTCTAAATTGCACCGTGCAAAGTTTGGAGTGTTCCATACGCTTCTAGTACTTTCAAACATATTTTCGACATTGAAGATACATGAAACTTTTTCATTTTTACAGAAGCGACAGATGATCTGAGAAAACTCAATGTAAAATCCTCTTCCTTTTCTAAAGAAGATGAGGCAACAATAAAATTGTTTGGCACCTCTAAACGAAATCGTGCGGATCTGCCTAAACGCGTAAAGGTACGTGCTGCTCCTCGTCCTGGCGAGGGAATCACAGACGAAACAGATCCATTAGCCGAAGCAGCTCAAAGTTCCAATAAACATTCTATGGTAGGAAATCAGGGATTTTCTTTGCAAGTACCTCATGTTGGAAGTTATTCAGGTGGTCCTGCTTCTGGTCCTCTAGATTTTCAGGGAGAAAAGAAGATTCCAATTAGTTCGAAGGGGCTTAGTGCTTTCGCAAAGTATAAAGCAAAGTTTGGATGGAGTAAACCTGAAAACTAGGTTAAAAACTAATATCCTTTTCTAACTACAATGATGTAACGCATATTTGTTAGAAACATTTGTAGATCGTTTGATTAAAACAGTGTATTGGAAAATTTCGAAACCTTCATTATTTTTCTTATCTAACAATAATGTAACGCAGAGACGCTTTCACGGCTAACTCGTTGCTATCTTGAACAGCCTTCTGATTCCAACATGAATGTTTACAAATCATGTTGTTTTTGTAATACTTTGTGGAATACAGATAACCTTTACTTACAATATCGTCTTGATGCTGCTTTGTTTTTGTTTACCTTCCCTTATTATAATACAGTGCAGTCATCCACAGGAAAGGCTTGAGTTATTTCTGCAAATGGGATGAAGACATCAGTTACCGAAGATCGACTAGTTATAGAAGATTTCTAGATATTTTATACGATAAATAGTGATTTTTTTCTAATTTCATGGAAATGAGGCATCGGACCGATCGGACAATATTTTGGAATGCAATATTAAGACAATATTAATTCAAACGAGGTTTTTACGGTAAGCTTTTATCCGTTACGAGGGCTTGCAACAATGAAAATAATAATGATGACATCAAAATAATATAATGAGGATAAATAAAAGCATGAGACGTGAATGTAAAACTGTATGTCTTATTTTCACTCTCAAATGTAACTTTTTAAAAATAATTTATTAAAAGCTTCTTCTTCGAAGTTTGTGAGAAATTTTCAGTTTTTTTTTCTCTCTCAGGTTTCTTGCAGATGTCTGTTTTTATCAATATTTTGTCATTTCTTTTAGGAGGGATTTCAGGAGTGAGGAGGGGAGGAGGAGTCTCACTCAAATTTATACTCTATGCATCAAGATCCTTTTGAAATAATTATTTCAAAAGTCCATCTTAAATAAAAATTACATTTGACCTAAAATTGCTGTATTTTCCTGTCCTTCAAATTTTTACAATCTTCTACGATTATGCTTGTGACACCGAGACAAATACGCTCGACTTTTAATACCATTTAATAACGTATAAGGCCTATGAAATATTGCAAAACTGTTAAAAACCTCTTCTTCTATGAAGAATAATATTTAATTATTTTATTTTTGATGAAAATTTTATCAAAATTTATTTTACTCGAGGCTCTACTGGCCTCAAGGAGCACATTCGCGTTACAATACTCGCCACCGATCTTTTTATTGCACAGTTTGGCTAGAAAATTGAATTTCTCATTGTTTGAAATGCGTTGTCATGATCAAAACAGAAAATATGCGTCCTATTGAAAAATAGTTCATAAGCAACTTGAAGGCCTTTTCAAGATGAACAATTTTTCTGTTCATCATTTCTTCTTGTCTCTTATTGTTTGGATGAAAAATGGTATTTTTTTATTTTTGCAAGAACGTCATCGTGATTAAAACGAAAACTATTCGTCTTATTAAAAAATAATCAACAGTCACTTTGTAGATTTTTTTTAAGGTGAACAATTTTTGTTCTTTTCATTTTTTTCGTATCTCGCAGAGTTTTTCTCCAAAATGGTATTTTTCATTTTCACGATTTGAACGAAAACTATGCATCATGTGAAAAAAGTGGTATGATTAGAATTTGTAGACATTTTTAAAATAAATAATTTTGGTCCTTTACATTTTTTCGCACCTCGCATAGTTCGACCAGAAATTTGCATTTTTGATACTGTTGAATTTTGTAGAAGTCCCTATAGTATTTGAGATTTTTTCGGAATTATCTTGAACTCTTGTAAAAGTCTCTCGAAATCGGCGATTTTCTCATAAATTTTTGTAGGATTATCTAGAAATATGTTAAATACTCGAAAATTTCCTAGGACTCCCTCGTAATTCATGAAATTTTTTTAAATTCTGTAGAGGTCTCTTAAGGCCATGTTGAACATGGGTCACTTGACCAAAATTATCGATCTTTTTTGCAACAACTCTGGCCCGCACCGAAATAGATATCGAGTTGATTTTTTTGGGAAAGCCTCAGAAAACAATAAACTACGTTTGTATACAACTTTTGTTCCAAAATTTTGGAAAAAAATTCGTAAACAAATTTTTGTTGTTGAAAATTTTGAACAAATTGCTGTGTACAAAACGTAGTTTATTGTTTTCTAAGGCTTTTCTCAAAATATCCACTCAATATCTATTTCAGTGTAGACGTGAGTTGTTGCAAGAAAAAGATGTCGGTAAGGTAGGAATCAGTAAGTTCACCATGGCCTTAAATGCTGTAGAATTCTTTGTAAGTTCCTTCAGTTTCAGGAAACTTTCGGAAAATATGTGGAATTACCGTGTCATCTGGTAAAAGTGTCTATAAATCTGTAAAGTTCTCGTGAATTCTCTATAAATAAGTAAAAGACTTGTAATCTGTGAAATTCCTGTGAAATCTTGTATAATTCTCTAGAAACATGTAAAATACTAGTGAACATCCTGAACTCCTTCGAAAATCTTTCGGTTTCTATAAATAAGTTGTAAAACTTTTCATTTTTGCAGAAGTCCCTTCAATTTCAGAAAATTTTCTGATAATCTGTGAAATTTTTGTGAATTCTTGTGTAATTCTCTAGAAACATGTGTGAACATCTGAAATCCTTCAAAAATCTTCCGATTTCTATAAATAAGTTGTAAATACTTTTCATTTTTGTAGAAGTCCCTTCAATTTTAGAGAATTTTCTGAAAATCTGTGAACTTCCTGTGAATTCTAGTACAATTCTCTAGAAATATGTATAATCCTTGTAAATATCTTAGACTCCTTTAGGAATCTCTCGATCACCATAAATAAGTTGTAAATACTTTTCATTTCTGTAGGAGTCCTTCAATTCTTGCAGGATTCTCGAAAAATATGTCGAACTCTCTCATATTCCATAGAAGGTTCGTAAAAACTGTTCAATTCTATAGGAGTCTCGAATTCTGTAGAATCATCCTGAAATCTTTATAACACTCCTTAATTCTTGAGAATTGTCGAAAACTCTAAGGTATTACCTCAAATTCCTACGAAATTCCATGAGAATATTCAGAATCCTTTTGGAGTCCAGTAAAATTCCTTTGAATTGTATGGGATCCTCTTGTATTATGTATGAGGCTCGTGGAGACTGTATAATTCTGTAGAAGTCTCTTGAATTCCAGAGAATTTTCCACAAAGCTCAAGAACTATAGTTTTCCATTTACAATTATTGCAACTTGAATTTGCAAATCGATTTTGGATGGATCAACTCGCAAAATAATTTCAGATGGGCTTTGACTGGTTGCGTGGTAGAGTTTTTCATTTGGACAGATTGAATATTGCACTGGACAGTTTTTAATTCAACCGGATAATTTCTCTATTTTACTTTGACGTTACAGAGTTACAACTTCAACTTCAATGAGAGTGGTCGGTTGGTCGTGGGGGCTAAGGCATGAGCTTTGGAGCCACGCTGTCTGGTTCTGGGTTCGATTCCAGCCTCGCACTCTAGAAGAGCTTCGGCGGGCACCCTTACTCCTGAGTTAGTGGCGAGGTGTGCAAAGGAAAAGAGAGAAGGCTATGCCGAGACCCTCAAATCCGTAACAGGGAGAGAGTATAAACAAATATTCCGACTTCAACTTGAATGATAACTTTGGATGGATTTGGACCTGTTTCGGAGTTGCGTTTTTCATCCGGAGAGATTAAGGATTCAATCAGCCAGTTTTTCATTTACAATGGTTGCAACTTGAATTGGCAAATCAATTTTTGATTTATTCGGATTCGTCCTCCAGTCATGTTTCTCGTCACGACAGATGGAGGATCTCTCGGAAAATTTCCAATTTGCACTCTGATATCACAAAAGAACAACTTCAAGTCGCAGAATAATTCTGAATGGATTTCGACTGTTTTCGGAGTCAAGTTTATCATTTAGATAGGGTAAGGGTTGTACTAAACAGTTTTTCATTTGCACTCAATCAGCAGCTTCAACTCGCGATTGTATCAGACTTGAAGTCGAAATCAAATTTCTGCCAGGATGAATCTTATACCGAGATACCATCCATTTCTTCTCTAACAACAATAATGGACTCATTATAGATCGAGTCGGACTCTTTACGGAGTCGACTTCTTCGTGACAGATTCCTGACTGTTCTGTTCAGTTTCCGGATAAGGCCAGAAGTTTTTCAGAGACAAATCAAAACCGGAATGATTTCGGATGAGTTTGAAAAGGTGCGTCAATGAAAAGCCCAGTACAGTAATGTAAAATGTCCTGAAGTGGAATAAGTCAAATAGAACCGAATATATATATACAACAACCAAATTTTGATAGCATTAGATTCAAATCTGATTCCGACACAAAAACTTCCATGATCGGACAATGTGAACTTCACCTCTTTGATTACACAGCCACTCAAAAAAAAATCTGCCCGCTGCGCGGGCACATTCTCATGGCGCGCTGCGCGCGCGGCTCGCAAGTTTGAGGGCGCCTAGGGCGCGCGTCATTCGGATCTCGCGCTTTGCGCTCGATGATGTATTTACTTTGCGCTACGCGCTCGGTTTTTTTTTACACCTCGCGCTTCGCGTTTGGCTTCATACGTGCCTAATTCAGTTTACAGTGTAATGCATACACAGAATTACAAATATTGCAAAACTGCTCAAAACCTCCACTTCTATGAAGATTTTTTTTTTCATTCTTGATAACATTTTTTTTTATATTAAGTTTACTTAAGGCTCTACTGACCTAGAAGAACACATTCTCATTACAATACTCGCAACTGATATTTACATCTCGCATAGTTTGGTTAGCAAACTGAATTTTTATTTGTTTAAGAAGCGTTGTCACGATAAAAAAAAAATATTTACGCCATTTTGGGAAAAATTTCATGTAAAACTTGTGAAACTTTTTTAGAGGAACAATTTTGCTATAAATTATCTCTTCTTGCCTCTTATTGTTTGGCTGGAAGATGGAATTTTTTATTTTTGTAAATGTTCTATCACGGCGAAAACGAAAACTATTCGTCCTTTCGAGAAAAAATCAGCAATGAATTTGTAGAATTTTTCTGTTAAACAGTTTTTGCTTCTTTCATTTTTCATATCTAGCATAGTTTTGCTCAAAAATGGAAATTTTTATTTTTGGTAACATTTTTTTCGATTTAAACAAAAACTATGCATCTGATGAAAAAATGGTGTATATAAAATTTATAGGTCTTATAGAATAAATAATTTTTTATCTTAACATATTTTCGCACCTCGCATATTTTGAGCGGAAACATGCATTTCTGATTTTTCAAAAAGTGATTTTGATGGATAAAACCAGAACCATTGGTCGTCAAAACTGGCTGGTTAACGAACTCGTCCTTTCTTTCACGTACTTAAAAGATTGTGCCAAAGCACAATCCAATTTGATCATTTTTTCGAAAGTTATCGAGTTCACAGATTAGTTTTCAT
>WSXT02223933.1:0-16729 GCA_011762715.2 Neuroterus valhalla | reverse complement strand
AAAGAAAATGTATAAATTGAAGGCTTCCTCGCTAGTGTCGTTTTTGGACTGCAGAATTTTCATTATTTTTCAGATTGTGCTTGCGAATCAAGTCGGTAAGAAGGCTTCACAATAAAGATGATTATCAAGCCATTTTGATTCTCATGAAGGACATATCAACTGATCGCAAAGTTGATAGCAAAATATCAGCAAAAGCGTCTAGGTTCATAAAACAATGAGATGCTTTTGAATTTTATTTTATGTTGACCGTTCTGATAGCAATTTTTGGAAGAATCCAAATCCTGAACGCTGAATTTAAAAAACCAGAACTCAGCTTCAATGAACGTAACCGAAAAGTTCAAGCCAAGATGGAAAGTTAAGCTGGAGTGCGTCATTCGAAATTCGAAACGGCATGGCTCGAAGCAGTATCGAGTGCGAAGGATCTGGGATTGGAAGAACCTAAACTCCCTCGAAAACGCCAAAATCCCTAGCGCTTAGAAAGAGACACAGGCTACGCGAGTAGTTCTCAGTCTTACTCTTTCCTCAATCCGAAGATTTATTGTCAGGGAATGCATCGCGAAACTTTTGATCATGTTGTAATGGCAATGAACACTCGATTCAATTCGGAAACTCTAAAAATGATGTGTTCGGTCAAAAGTTCCGTGTTAGGAAATGAAGGCTCTGGTGTAGAAGTCATCACTGACTTTTACATAATCGCATTGTTATATCGGGCATTGAGCCTTTTTCCAACCCTGATTTTGATGAAAAAAGAACTTATGTTGCGTCGCACAAACGAGCGGTTATTTTCGGCTCTGAGGCGTATTTGAGGTCAACGATGGGACAAAAACTTCTTAACTCCATACCCTGGAAAATTTTACTTTGCCGGCCCTCTGCCTTGAACCAAGATGTCTTTCTTATTCTGAAATCCATTTTGTATTACGTTGATGAATATTATTCTACTTTCGAAAATATATTTTAAAGTATATGTAAAATGACTATAGCTTCCAATTTTTCAATCAAATTGATTGATGTTATAGGTCAATCGATTCGTATTAGGTGAAGGAGTTTTTGATCTCAGATAAACTTTCTATTACATTAATAAGAAGTTCTAATGTGTAAAATAGTAAAAATCAGATACACGTGGTCAGATTTGAATAGGTGAAGGAGAGTTGGGAAATTTTTCTTTTGAAAATTATTCATTTTCCAGCTTGACTAAAAATTATTTGGCCTGATGGTATTTCTGTATAAGTGCTCAGACTTTATGTATCTCACATTTGCAGGATATAATTCGTCTGTTTCTGGCGGATCGATGACAGTTTCCTTCCGTGTTACCTCGTGTAAAATTATGTGAGTTCGCCTATCACGATATATCGGCCACATCTCCGGATCATAATCCATAAAGAACCCATGAATCATATTATGCTCATCTGCTGCTACATCATACGTAGACATCATTTGGAAGTAACGACCATTTCTGTCTCTCGTTAGATAGTGTCTCGTAGTAGGAAAACGATATTGTCGTATTATGCTTGATCCTGGAGGCAGATTTATAGGCGGAGTCGGATCGTAAAAATATTCAAAAGAGTGCTGATGAAAATGATCATGAAAACATTGTTCGCTTGCCTTTGAACTCAATTCTGTAAAAATACATAGGACTTTGAGAATTCGAAATTTTTCGAGTCTTACGATATTGCATGGCTAAGGCCTGAAAAATGCTTACGTAAATATTTATAAGCGTCTCCGGGGTGACTGGCTGCACCAAACTCATGCGCTTCTTGTCCAGTGAGTGTTCTAAATGGATGTAACAGTTCACCATCCGCTATTCCCAAGGGTTCTCCGTTGTAGAATAATACATCCTTTATAAGTCGGCAGTGATATGGTGGACTCGATTCTTCGAAGAGGAAGGAATTGGTTATTAATAATAGAATTTTCCAGAGGACGCGTTAAGTTTTTATTCGAACATAAAGATATCCTGAATTCTATTAGGACGTTGATTGTTACTAACATGTGAATTAATTATAAGCACTTATTTTGAATGGCCTCGGAATCTGTATAGGGAGCGCTTCCAAGATAATTTGGATGTTGAAGATTTTGACGATATTTTTATCTCGGAGCATCTGTCAAGGGTTTCATTTCCAAAAACTTTTAAAATAATCAGACAGAAGTTCTTGATACGAAGTAGAGGGACAACATTTAGAGGTGATGTTATTCTTACGCAAACGAAGTCTAATCAACAAGTATAACTTCACACATTATAATATGCGGAAGAGGTACATGAATAAGAATAAATATAAGATAAGATCAATTCGGCGATAATTATAAGATTGAACGAACTTACGTTAAGTGAAGTTCAATCGACATTGTATGAGCTGCATCGCCCGAAGAGATCAAGTGTGTAGTGCCGTTAGTTGTCGCGAGCTCCGCCACGATATTTTGAAGTTAGGAGTTTTTTGCGCCACATTCATGTGTCGTACCTCCCACTTGTCCGTTCCTAGTCATTTTATTTTAAAGTTTCGCGGTAAATCATCTTGTTTGGGGTTTATATATAAGCATGAATTATAAAGGGCGTGGTGGGTTTGATCTCTCCGGACGAGGCAGCTCACACAATCTCGATCGAACTTCACTTGAGGTAAGTTCGTTCAATCTTATCATTGTATTTCGCTGCCTCGTCCGCAAGATCAAGTGTGTAGATTTTCAAAGTTGACATGATGATTTACATTTCAATTTTTATTTTCTCAAACAATTTGGTTACAAGGACTGATTTCTGATCAACTGTTAGTCACGTATGATGGTATGTGCAAACGAAGGTTGATGCTGCTTAGTTGGTCTGTTATAAAATTTAGCGAAGACTGAAAATGAGTCCGTCCATCCTGCAGCCTTGCGAATGGTTTCGATATTGAACCCACGTCGAGCAGCTGCCGATGTTGGAGTATGTCGAGTAATGTGAGCTGAGAACATCTCAGTGTTCATCCCGCTCTTTTTTATGGTGTCTTTTATCCACCTGCTTATGGTTTGTTATGTAGCTTGGTGATATGGTTCTTTGAACTTAAGTAGCAGATTTCCTTTTGTGGAATCACCTGTTCTGAGCGATTCTGTTTTTTTGGATATAAGTTTTAAGTGTTGATGCTGCGCATATTTTATGATTTTTTATGAATGTTGGTATTTCCAACATCGGTTCGTACTTGGTTCTCCCTGTTGTTTTCATCCTTCCAGTTATTTTGATCTGTATCGGTTCCACTCTCATATTTATATTTTCCAGTTGGATTGCTGCTAATGTTTGTATTCACTAAGCTGTTATTAGTGCTAGTATCGTTACAAGTTTCTTCGTTCAATTCTCTAAAGACAAGGTCTCATTTGGTCCCAGGGAGGCTAAAAAATATAAAACGACTTGAGGGTCCTATGTTACATCATATTCGTATTTTGGAGGGTTTAGAGAGGCCGCTCCTCTAAAGAATCTTGAGATGGTAGGGTCTTTTTCAAGTTCGTTCGCCATGAGGAGTGATAAGGCGGCTCTGTAGAAGTTAAGTGTGCTGAACGATTTAGTGGTTTTTTGGATTTCTGTAAAGAATCGTAGGACATCCGCCGTAGAGCTCTGGAAAAGTGATTTGTTATTCTTCTGACAGAATAACCACCACATTTTTATGGGTTTGTCATATTGTCTCAATGTTCCCTTTGAAATCAATGCTATCATAATTTTTGACGACTAGTCCGTGGCTCTTCTTTTTTCAAAAGCCTTTCTGACAGTAGCGCTGTAACCAGGGTAAGTGTCTGATGCAGAGGGTGTGTTTTCCTATAAGGGCAAAACAATAAGTTACCATTTGTTTTGAAGTAAACTGGTTGGGAGATCATCGGGGACACAAAAAGCGGATACCAGCGTTGCGTGGGCCACATTGGAACTATCACGAACTCTTCTGCTTCATCCAATTGAATTTCTTGCAGACTTCGAAGAATAAGACAGAATGGAGGAAACGCATAGAAGCAAATATCGGACCAATTTATTGTAAACGCATCAATTGCAACAGAGTCGGGATCTTTGTGCCAGGAGAAATACGTTTTGCACTTTGCATCAGCCCTTGATGCGAAAAGGTCTATTACAAAAGTACCAAACTTTTTTAAGATGTTCTTGAATGTCCAATCTTCATCTGCTTCTTCATTCTCTTTGGATTTGATGTGTGAAGCATGCACCCATGTCCTTCGCTTTTCACACCATTTCCAAAGTACTCTACTGATTTCTGTTAATTCTTGGAATTGAATCCCACCCATTCAATTGATATAGGAGATCACAGTGGTGTTGTCTATCCTTAATAGGACTTCGCAGTCTTGACAGTCTGTGGCAAAGCATTCCAGCGCATATAATGTTGCATTCGATTCAAGGAAGTTTATGTAGGATTTTTGATCATCTTTATTCCACAATCCATGGGCTTTTTGACCATTGCAAAAGCAACTCCAGCCAGAGAGAGATGCATCAATAAATATCACATTCAGATATATGCCAGTCATGATTGGATTGGTTGACGTTTTTGCACTTCCAGTGCACCATTGCAGGTCCTCAGCGACCTTTTCCGAGATCGTTATTCGTGCTTCAAAATTTTGTCCAGATCTTTCTAGGGCAAGGAACTTTTCTCTCTTTAGTTGTTCAGTGTGTAGCCATCCGTAGCTAACTGCTGGACATGCTGCTACTAAGGCACCTAGAAAGCGTGTAAGTTCTCTGATTTTACAGTTCTTATTGGCCTTGAATTTGCTAGCCTAATCCAATGGGTCTTCTGTTATCATCTGTAAGCTCTATGGTAAATGAGTTACTATTTATGTCAAAACCTAGAAACTTGTATTTGTATTTATTTCAGAAAGTCCCTAGGGCTAATTAGCCCTTTGAGGAACAGAGTATACATAGGAAAAAGTGTTTGATTACAGGCGCTAGATCGAAGGTTATTACTTGTATTGTGGAAACAGTATAAGAATTATATAGAATAATTAATATAAAGTAGATGTAAAATATAAGACAGGTGTTTCACGATAGTGCAGCGGTAATTTTCAAAACGTAACGAGTAAGGAGAGGTCTTACTAAGATAATATAATAAAAATAAAATAAGAGAGCGTATAATAGAAAGTAGGCATTGTTATCTTGATTCTGGAAAATGTAATTATCAAATTTGATTTCGATTACCTGCTACCAATGTGTTATTTCTAATGTAGGATTATCGATTTGACTCACGTCTTTGAATAGATTATGCTAGAAGCTGCATCGTGAGGGAGCATCTGTCAAGCTAGTAGGGAATTTGTTCCAAAAACGAGCACCTCTCAAAATAAATTAACGTTGACAGTTACATGTTCGATGATAAGAAATTTTCAAAACCGTCTTTCTATCACGAAGCCTGGACTGTGAAGGAAGTTTCTTGTCATCAAAATGTAAGAAGTCATAAAGGACTATGGAGCTTCATTTTTCAGCAAAAATTGTCTTCTTTTGGCAACATCCAGTAATCCAGCTTTTTCTCTGTATTGCGTTATGTGTTTACTTTTGGGAATATTGGAAATGAATCTAATGCATGCATTGAGGGAACGTTCGAGTTTTGAGTTAAGATCATCAGTAATGTCATCGTAAACTTAACAGCCATAATGGAAAATTGGAAGGATGAGGCAATTCACAAGGAGGATTCGGGTGGAGGTAGGAAGAAAATCTTTGTTTCTATTCAATTGTTGGAGGATTCCAAAAGCTTTCCTCGATATGTCACAGATCATTTCCCTACGTGACAAATTTCGATCTAGTATTAGACCCAAATCCGTAGCCGACTCAACGAAGGGGATGTTAAGCCCATTAATATGTAATGGATTAAGAGTGGCTAGTTCTTCAGGAGAAGGTGATTTTGTAGGCCCTATTATGATAGCTTCTGTTTTGTTAGGATTAAGAGCCAGTCCATTGTCGATAGCCCAACAGGCTACACAGTTAATGTCCTCTTGTATCCAACTTATCGATCGATCCAGAGAGCACATAGGTCCCGAAATGTACAGCTTGAAGTCGTCCGCATATTTGTGATAACTGCAGTATTTAAGTTCACTTCCAAGACTGTAAGTGTACATATTAAATAGGATGGGGGCAAGAATAGACCCTTGTGGGACACCACTTCTGGCCCCAGCCCAATCCGATGACTCACCTGCGCTAGTAGTTACCCTCTGTGATCGACTGCTTAAATAAGAGGCGAACCATTTTAGAGCTGTGTTTGAAACTTCAAGATTTTACAGTTTGATTAATGGACGCTGGTGGTCCATCATATCAAATGGCTTGGAGAAGTCAAAAAAGACAACCACCGTTATTTCCTTCCTATCCATAGCCAGCTTCAAATCAGTAGTAACTTTAAGTGAAACTGAAATAGTAATGTGTCCTTCACGAAAGTCTGAATAGAGAGGATCAATGAGATTATTGGCATTCATGTAATCTGTTAACTGGTGATGGCGTTATAAATTTGCAAGAGGATAGGGAAAATCGTTGGAAGTGCTAAGCGTATCATTTTAAGGGAAATTCCATCATTCCCAGCGGCGTTTGATTTAACTTCATTTAGCTTTTTCATGAGAAATTCAGGAAAGATGTCCGAAAAAAAAAGTTTGTGTCTTCAAACGTCGGTGAGGATTCATTTTCCAGGATAGGCGATCTTGTTCCAGAGAACGGCAGATTATTGAAATCACTTGGAGGGGCGTTAGGACAAAGAGACGATTCTGGAGAAATACGTTTGGGAGGAATTAGGCCAAGTCGCCGTAGAAGAGGAGCCATTTTTCCTCATTTTTGTTCCGGTTCTGAATTGAGTTATAATTATATTGATTAAAGCCATCACGGATTTCAGTTTGTACGAGGTTCCTGATCTTCCGGAATTCGGCTTGGATAACCGGATTTTTCGGCTTCTTTGCTAATCTGCGTTTATTATCACGTTCTCTCATAAGTGCTTTGATATCAGAGGTGATCCATAGGCAAGATTTCTTTTTTACAAAGGGAGGTAAATAAAGAAGTGCAAATTTGTCTAAAGCTTGTGTCAAAAATAAGGTGAGCAAGATGGTTTTAGTATTGATGTCCTTCTCGAAATAAATTTTCTCCCGTTCATAGGAGTCTTGAAGGTGCTAGGAGTAGAATTATTATTGAATTTGAAATTTATATTTATAAGATCATGGTTGGATGAAAAAGAGATTGGATGTTGCGAATAGGAAGTGACCTTGTCAAGGTCATCCACTATCATAAGATCAATCCGAGAACTAGATCGATCCGTATGATGTGTTGAGGTGTGAGGAACTATAGACAGTCCAGAGGCGTGCACAACAGACCTTAAATATTTAGTTTGGCTGTTCGCTATATTCAGATTAGTATTAAAATCACCTGTGATAATAATATTGTTGTAATTAGGAATCTGCGTGAAGACTCAAGGTCACTTCCAAAGAACGCGTTAGGAGGTTTATAAAAAACACCTACCAACGCACTATCATGTGTGGATTTAATTTCGATTAGAAGGAATTCGGTTGACAGATGATTCGACAAAGGACTCACTTCCACCATTGCACCCTTGAGACTCTCATGAAGATAGAGGCACACTCCCCCCCCCCTTCTTGCATCTCTATCTCTACGAAATAGGGTATACCTATCAAGGGCAACTGAATTAGAAGGATAATCAGGGGGCAGCCAAGTTTCAGAAACAACTATATGATGACAATGCAAGATAAAATAATGTTTAAATTCTGGATGATGAGCCAAAAGAGACTGAACATTCACGTGACAAATTGATAAAGTATCCATTTAGATTTTAAAGCATTAGACTTAACTATATTTAGAAAATGAAGCTCGGAGTAAAGAAAGTTTTGTGAAGGGTAGATAACAGAAACGTGCAAAATGACTTTCCCAGCGGACCAAACTCAGCGATAAAAAACAACATCGGGTAACTTGCGCAAGGCATCGTAACCGAAGTACAAATCGGTATACATGATCAAAAAGATTAAAGTAGCATTGATATGGAGTATAGATATGGAGGAAGCGGTGACCGTTCGAGTAGTGACATTGATGTATAATAGTTGACGTACCATATCAAATATATAATATAAAGGTAGTATCACATGTTGTGATTCAGAGTGATAGACATAACAACAGATGACTATAAATATCAATGCATTACAAAGTTTACCTTTTTGGACACGCCATAGAAACGTTAGAGTGAAAAAACTAAAGTATTTATATTCACAGGCTATTTGGAGAGCCGAATAAGGCCAAAGGATACGAAATGTAACGTAGCAGACATAACCTAAATGATGTAATTGCTATTGGAGTTTCTCTTTATCTGGAAGCGATGAAAGGAGAATCCTGGATGAGCCATCTTCCTTCCGACAAAATATTTTTCCTTCGGATAGCCAAAGGTATTTGATTTTCCTCTCTCTTCTTAGTCTCAGGGCTGTACCATAAATATTCCGGTAGAAGGGTGATAGGGATTCACGTAAGAAAATGAATCGTTGATCATTTCCGTTCAAGCCGATATTTTTGGAAGAGGAATCCCTCTTCTCCTTCCGGTGCTCGATCAACTTATCTCTTATCAATTGTCTGCTAAACTTAGCCACAATGATAGGAGCAGGCGTGTTGGGGTTAGTTGTCGATGCGAGTGCGGAGACAAAATTAGTTTCTGCAGGAGCCTTACGGATCCTATATATGTTCGTTACATCCTCTTCGACGAGGGGGACATCTAAAGATTTAGCAATTGTCAACATTGTAGCAGTTAGGTCCTCATTTTGCTTGAATGGCAGCCCGTGTATTCCCGAAGTGTCATGAAGTACGGCTTGCTGGTGGGAGTTGAGAGAAGATTCCAGGCTCCCAACCTTTGACTTGAGCACTCGTGCTTCAGTTTTGACTAACTCCAATTCTTCATCATGTTTTGATGAGTTTATCTCAAGCAAACTGATCCACTGAACATTTCCTGTTATCTCAGACCTCATTTCTGTAATTGAAGTACTGAGGTTAGAGTAAAACTCTTGTTGCCTGAGTTCAAACCCCTCGAAATTTTTGGCTAGGAACTCTTGCGACTGCGCCGCTGCTTCCTTTCGAGCATTGAAAACTGCAGCTTGAATAGCTTCGACAAAGCCAGGTGGAAGGGGTGTCGCATTATTAGTGGTGGAAGACAAAGCAGGTATAAAGGTTGCACTTGCGTCACGCCCTCCCTTACCGATGTCTTAATTTCCTGTGGAATTCGCACTTTGAATTGATGATATTTTAATCCTGGAAATGTCACCAGTGGTACATTTTTGTGTGCACTTCCTACAGATAAAATCGGTAGCACCTGTTTTTTAGTAAATCAAACGATTGTCTATCGATGCCCACATTAACACATACAAGATGCACCAGAGCAAAACACTTGATGCAAGAAAGGACATCAGGTGTGCCTCTTGTGACCGTTTTTCCACATTCGGAGCACGCAACCATTTTTACAATGACGTCAGAACTAGTCCCAAAATGCAGTGAGTGTTACGAATATCACCATTCAGTCCAAAAGGTCGAGAATTCTGTGAACGAATTACGCGACACACTCAACACACTCACTGGGTCACTTCAAAGACAGATAACAATAAAAATTTAGAAACTTATTCGTAAAAAACAGTTAAAATCGGGGACCACCCTTAGACGCACGTCCACCATCGACCAGAGTGACCAGGGTTCGTCCCTTGCATGTTTTTGCAGGTACAAAAACGCTTCTTCCTAAGTTGATGACAGAGCCTACATTTTCTAAGAGATCTTTGACTAATTTGATGTTCTGCCTACATTCAAATTCTGACCTAGAAATTATCAGTACATCATCGAAGTAGATTATTATGACAATCCCTTTTTCTCTGAGCTTTTGTGCTACTGGTTTAAGTATCTTCGTGAGGATATAAGGAGCTGTACATAACCCGAAAGGAAGTGATGTGAATTCATTTTGAATTCCATCAAAATAGAACCTTAAGAATTTTCTATGTGTTTTATGAATAGGGATATGTAAATATCCATCGTTCAAATATTTTTTTGCTAGGTAACAGTCCCTTGTTAAGAGCCTCAATGCTGTTTTGATGTTCTCCATCCTAACATGTGGGGGATTGATAAATTTGTTCAGGCCTTTGAGGTTAAGTATGAACCTGTCATCTCCGTTCGACTTTTTTCGCAAGAAACGACGGTGAGTTGTATTCCCCTCTACTGGGTGTGCAGGCAGTTGTTGCTCCTTTTTCTGCTTATTTAGAGATGGCAATTTCTGTTTTTATGGTGTTCTGCTGGTGATAAGCTGTGATCGCGGGGGATTGTCGTTTTAACAGGCGTTTTATTAAAAGGTAATTTATAGTCCGAAACGCAGTTTGAAATAAATTGGTCCGAGGTTATTTGGTTCAGAGCCTGGTTAAAATTTAATAAACGTCCGCCTATTCGGCTTACCTCTAGTTCCTTTTCCCCTGGTACTGATTGCTCGATAGCCGTGAATATTGACCCCCCCCCCCCTGTCTGGAGCTAGGGTAGCTCCTCCTCGTGGGGGGTCTCCAGTTCAAACTACCATCTCTCGAAAATCTGGAAGGTCCAGCTCCCGACGACGAAGAATAAGGATTCTTGGTGTCCGTTTTAGATACGGGCTTAGTATTGAGGTCTTCTGCCACTCTTTGTACCTCTTCTACAGCTTTAAGGTGTTCAGTGAATTTTTCTCTAAAGAGAAATTCGTCTACGTCTGTGACATCCGCAATTCTTTTTATGATCGGGTCTCTACCAGAAGTTATGAAGCTTCTTCTGGGAATTGATATGGCGTGATGCAGATCTGTCAAAATTTTTCCCGCATCACTAATAGTTGCAGTTGTTTCGCTCACGAACTGTTTCGTGGAATCTGAAGCTTGAGTGGATTTTTTGAAATCTAATATTTGCGTTAGTAATTTACCGAGAGTACTTAGTGCAGCACCAAGCTGATTTTGCGATGCAGACTGGAAATAGTCCCTTTTCACGCCAGTTGGGCCAATCATGTTTTTTCGCTCTGCGTTTAGAGTATGGGCTGTCATTTTTGGACAGTTTTCTGGAGGAGGATAATTTTCAGCTAATTCCTTTCTCATTTCTTTTCCAAGGCCGAGTTGCATCAATTTCTGCCACAGAACAGTGACGATATTTTCTGTAAAGGGGTCGCCACCTAGGTGGCACGAGTCGGAATCTTCTTTATCTGCACCCTTGGCGAAATTATCATGCTCCGTTCGAGGAACCTTCTTTATCGACGAATGGTCATCGCCTATCCACTCAGATTTTTTGGAGGGATCAGAATCCTCTTGCGGGTGACGCCTTTCGCTGGTCATGCTTGGAGACCTGGTTCCGCGGAACGTACCCCGCAGGCTACTCTCTGAGGAAGAGCCTTTTTCCGAGCTGTCCGTGGATGACGTTCTTGCGAGCTTCGGCTTTTGGTTGAGCTCCTGGATCTGGATGATTTCCTCTTTTTTGAAACGTGGGAGGCGTCTGAACTAGACGACGAGGAAGTCGATGATCGGTCGCGTCTCCTGCGCTTTCTTTCACTTTTCTTCATCCGTTTCTTAAACTTTTTACTTTCCTTAAGCAGTTGCTTATGTGAGTCCTTTTTTCTCCTTTTTCCCATTTTTCAAATTCGCACAAAACAAAAAACACTGCTCAGTTAATTAAACTTTTTCTTCTTCACGATCTTGTACGGAACGCACGAAACAACGGTACGACTAGGAACGGACAAGTAGAAGGTACGACACATGAATGTGGCCCGAAAAACTCCTAACTCTAAAATATCGTGGCGGAACTCACGGCAACCGACGGCACTACACACTTGATCTGAAGGAAGAGGCAGAGAAATACAATAAAGTTCTCTTTACAGTATAACGAATAATTTTAAATCCAATTATTCATATGGAAAAGTAATTTTCATAACATAAACAAAAAAGACTAACTTTATAAGTCGAAGGTCATATGCGAACACAAAAGGATAAAAATTATGTCAGGAAAGACACATATCAGGTCAAATACATACTATGAACGGAACATAGAATATTATGGTAGTGAGTGTGATTCTTGCATATTCAACCCAACAAAGGATCACCAATCATTGTGCTCCACAATTCATAAGTTTGGATGAAGACAAACTTGTTTATTGATTCTCGTTTCTTGGTGGATAAATCGAAAGTGCTGCCAAAGATCGGTGGATGAAGCTGCTTCAAGTTACAACGAGAGAATTTTTACTCGTATTCAAAACGGATTGATGATGTTGTTCATTGTCTTAGCACATTACCGATAAGTGGTTGAGACAACATGATTTCAAAATATTTATTTATATCATTCATTATACCTCAACGAATCTCTTTCGGTATGAGAAACGTGAGTTTACCAGTGGCGTAGATAGGAGGGGGAAAGGAGGTCAGCGGGATATATCCCTCCCATCGGAGTTGGTAATACATGATTGGGAGTAGTCACAAAATAGTGGACTACCTTTTTCACCTGA
The DNA here is from genome assembly GCA_011762715.2 of Neuroterus valhalla. NCBI lineage: Eukaryota > Metazoa > Arthropoda > Insecta > Hymenoptera > Cynipidae > Neuroterus > Neuroterus valhalla. The sequence continues at coordinate 4,289 of WSXT02223933.1, read as the reverse complement.
TTGAACCATCTCTATCCCCCCCCCCCATCCCCCATGACTCAAAGCTATCTACGCCACTGGAGTTTACACATAAAAATTCTCACTTTAGCTGGGATACGTTTGATTCCAATTTTCCGGATCAACTGTTTGCCTCAGCATCTCAATTTTACATATAAGCAACATCGCAAAGGGCTTCTTTGAAATTGTCCTATGCGATTGCGAAAGTATGCTGACATTGAAGCCCGTTCGGCTAGCACCTCCACAACGGAATTTTTATGTTCCGTAAAAGTTCTAATTTTCATCCATTTTTGGGCTGTTTTTGGGCACCGATGCCAATTTTTGGGCTCTTCAATCTTTTGGAAAAAATCGCCATTATCGTGGAGGTGCTAGTAGCCAACACCTCTCCTGGAGAAAACTTGACAAATTCAAACAATGAAACACACCGGGATTTCGGGCTATATTTGCGATCTCCGAAAGTGTGAAAATTAATGTTCCAAAAACCACCCCTATGACTACCTTCTAAGACATAAAATTTGTTTACTGAAATCAAACTACACAAACTGAAACCTACTCTTCATTCGAAAATTAGATATTCGACCCAAAAATGGAAGTCAGAACCTTATATCCCTTCAAGGTGACCATTGGGCTAGAACCTGCAAGAAAAAAACAAATTTTTCGGGAACCAGAATTTCAAATTGTTTTTTTGCTTTCTTGAGGGCTTTATTGGTAGTTTCATTATTTTTCATTGCCCATCCCTTCCTCTTCCTGAATATCCTAATTGTGTCAGATAGAACTCGTATTTTGTTAACAATGTGCTGCTTGATAGTCATCTGCTTTGACATTTTCAATATGTGATGATGAATCCTCATTTCAGGAGCGGACCTATGGACCTCTTCCGTGAAAGGCTTACCGGATATTTTATAGTCTATCAGACACCGCATACGGGACGCGTTATGTCTTGCCCAGACAATCTTCTCATTTAGTTGAAGCAAGCGCTTTTAAATCTTCTCATCAATCGTTGGCTTGGGACTTCGATTTGAATTACCTAAAGCTTTCGCCGCTTCATGAACTGAACAAGTGATGGTCCGGAGATCGGGATCATCCGAGAGATCCTCACAAAGGGTACCGTCCTTTTTAGACAGATGATGGGGCTTAGGAGGAACCTGAATGTTAATGTCTCTCATAGTCCTTAACACACCATCGTGTCTTACGAGATGCCTTGTTCAGAAGAAGGCCCCAATTCCGCTACCTCATTTTCGTCTGCAGCTTGTTCTTTCAGTGGTTCAACAAGCGTTCCGCGTATGTCTCTTGTTCGTCAAAGGTTAACGACATAGTTTCTTGACCCTTGCTGTGAAAGGTGCTAGAGCTCCGGGTTTTTCTGGCAACACAGGCTGTGTAGGTGCGTCATGTTACCTCTGCGATATGAGACAGTACTGACATCTTAGTAAATGAGCAGATCATTATTTATTAGATCTAGTTTTCAAGTCCCTGTCAGGTGCTCTGGGCGTTTAATAATTTTGAACCACATTTACAACTGTATTTGAGTTTTGGCTTTTCATACACTTATTCCCACGAGTATCTAGGGAAGGGATTATCCAGCCCCGCAGAGCCCCGCATGTTGAGGTATCGCCCGCTATAGGAGCGTATACTCTAGGAGGTAATGTGGTACCTAGAGAGACCGTTGACGATCCCACTCTATGGTGCAATGCAGCTTTCAGCAAGGTTGTTAACACCTGAGCTAGGTGTCTTTTTCTTTGCAACCGTCCATAGACAAATGTGTAGGAATGGTCTCAAAAGAGAAACCGTCAAGCTAAGGCATGAACAACCATGCTGAAGGCTTCGCGGTACCACGAAATAGTTTTGCGAGTATTGGTGGTCGTTCTAGAGTCTAGACGATGATCTGCTTGGTTGCTATGATGTCAGTACTTTCCCTAATTGCAGTGGTTACATGGCGCACATGTATACTCTACAGTGCCGGAAATTCTCACAGCTACTATACCTTTTCGAGCAAGGGTTAAGAAACCTTGCCATTAACCCTTCGCGAACGAAAGATTTAGGCGGAACGCTTCTTGAACCACTGCAAGGACAAGCCGCAAACGAGAATCAGGGAGCGTCATGAAGACGAACTGATGAATCAAGGCACCCCTTAAGAGACGCTAGAGATTTTAGGACAAGGGATATTGAAATTCAGGTTCCTCTCAAGCCTCATGATCAGGCTAAAATGGAGGATCTCTTGAAGGATCTCGACCTCTGGACCCTCATTCGATCATTTTATGATGCGGCGAGAGCTTCAGCTTATCCATGTCAAAGGTCAAAACCAACGAATAATTAAAATACCAAAAAGCGCATGCATCAAGAAAACAAGAAGAATGTCAAAGCTAATGACCATCAAACAGTACATTGTAGACAAAATACGAGTACTATCTGACGCAAGGAGGAGAATAAGAATAAAGGAGGGATAAGTCAGGGAGAATCACAAGTTTCTCGCTGACCCATCGCACCTTTTCAGCGATACTCCTCTTCTTGTCCAAAACTTACTGAAATCCAAAAAAGTCAAGACATTTTGGACAGAGCTTCACGAAGTAAAACATCCATTGAATGAAGGCACATATTTGAAGTCGGAGATCCCTACCCCGTGGTGGCTAGTTCTAGGACACACTTTACTCCTACCAAAAAAAGGTTACTTGTCCAACCCAAAAAACTACAGGCCATAACTTGTTTGAACATGTTGTAGAAGATCTTCACATCTTTCCTGAATAACTAGATTGTTCGGATGATTGAATCTGTATGGAGTAAGATCGTGGGAACAACGAGGATTCGAAAGAGGCGCAGCATGCTGTTAGGAAAACCTGCTGATCTATAGGATTGTTTGCAAATACGCTGCGAACCACCAACGCAATCTGTCAATAATCTGAATTTATTATCAGGAAGCTATTGATTCAACTTCTCATGGACTCATCATCGGGAGGAACGTTTAAAGGTTAATCCACGTAGAAAGAGATTGATGCCCCTTGGAAAACCAGATTTACTATTTTTCCATCGGCATTATACTATTGCTGTTGTGTTTCACTCTTCGAGATTCTCATGGATACATGCAAAACATCTCGTAGATGCTCTAAGCATCGTCGAGGGGTACACACGAGGAATCATTATGGACTTTGGATTGGATAATTGTACAAAGATTTGTCTGGAACGTGGACGAATATCAGGTTTCGATAAAGACCCTGAGCTTGTGGCCGGAAGCGCTATCAGCTCAAGGACCTTGATATCACTACGCGCAAGATAATGCAAATGATTAAAAGCTTGCACATCAACTCGTCCGTTCAGCGCATATACATTGCACTCCGTAAAGGCGGACGCGGACTTCTCAATCTTCAATGCCTCTGCAACCGAATTATTCTAAGTACTGCTCATATCATCACGAACGGTAGATATACGGAATGCACAGAATGTACGGAAACTTTTACAAAATTGTAAAAGATCAATCCTTATCGCATTATTCAACGTTTGCTCCCCTCAAACCATCTGGAATCAATTCAGGAACAGAGAGTCTCATTTTCACCTGTCAGCACGGTGTGATTTCCACCTAAGCATACCGTGGAAGCATATTACGTCAAGAGGTTTCAACGATGAAACATGTCTGAAACGCCCTAAGCTCTATCTTTGTCGCTCTTATGACGCTGGCCGCGACCTTTCCCTGCCGAATCAACCAAGAGGGATAGGGACTATTTTTGAAAACGAAGACTTGCAAATTTACTGGAACTACAATTCGTCGACAATGGTTCCTATCCAACACATGAGACCTGACAAGGAGAAAAAGGAGAGGAACAGAGATCTCAGAGAACACCTGCAGCGGTACCATCAAGGACATTCGGTTAAAATAATTGTTTTCATCAACGGTGCTCTTAGAGCAGCGATGCCTTCACTGGTTGGCAACTTTGAAGCCATATCTGTGTTCCAGGAATGTGCTGTGGCACTTCCTGAATGGATGCAGAGAGTAGTCATACTCAGATCTCCGTGTCCTCTAGACACACGAGGGTTAAGCCGGCCCTTCATTGTGATTTCGTTCTACATGTGATCATTCTTCTGACGGTCTTGACACGTCTCCATAAGGAGCCTATCCTGAAGAGAGATAAGCTCCCAGGAGGACCCTGCGGTGCTTTTTCCACCATTGATTCATTTATACACTGATGTGTAACAGAATTAATCATTTTTTCGCTGATGGTCATAGCCTAATCACATTCAAATTTATTCCTTGAAAATGACCTGAAAGAAATTCTAACGATCGTTCTAATAGGATTATGTAAGTG
>WSXT02223932.1:0-31929 GCA_011762715.2 Neuroterus valhalla | reverse complement strand
CGGGAATCGAACCCACAACCAGACAGTACCGTGGGTCCGAAGCTCATGCCTTAGCCCCCACGACCAACTGACCACTCGAAAAGCGCTCTAATGAATATTTTCAAATTCTTCGAAACAATTCAACTAGATCAAAACTCCAACCGTATAATATACATTCATAGTTTGAGATTATGAACACTTAGCTCATGGAGCATTGTTTCTTCCCGTCTATAAATTTATATTAACACATCCTATAATTAATACATCATTCAATCATTCAAACAGTCAGTATCGATAATCGGACATCAAAATTGAAACATGTATTGTTGATGTATCGATAGTCATCCATCAATATTGACATCGAATATCGAAGTCAAAATATTAAATATTTTCAATTTTCCGATTGTGATATTGCATCACTAACAGTCGGCCTAAGAGTACAGCCAGCGCCGCCACTCGGCTACAGTCAGCATTTCCATCACTTTTAGTTTTGACTGTCGCCTGTCTGGCTATACGTGAAATCATTCCAATCTATTCCAATGCACCCCTTCTTACCGGGAGCTCCTCATTGAAACCGCTATCAAAATGTATGACGCACAATTTGTTCCTCAAGAGAGGAAATTATCAGGACCAGTAATTCGGTCCAATTTAATTAAAGCGTACTGATCTTTGTATTAAAAACTTCCAATTCAGTGATAAATGTCAAATTTGAAATTAAAACATTTTTAGTAAATGCATTTAATAATTGTGGATAAAATAGTTTTAGAAAGATCATTCACTTGAAAATATTGCCAGAAAATCTCTTGGAACTATACATTTAACTTCAAAAATACTCCTGACTTTCTATGGCAAATTCGACCTTAATTTTGGATTCATGAATCTCTTATATAAACGCAAAAGTATGAGGATCTGTTGGCCTAGTTTGAGTTGAAAAATATAGGACTACCGAAACTTTCGGTTACAGAGAAGACTAATATTAATATCGGATGACCGAAAGATACGAATATTTTCAGAAAAAGATAAGTTACAGAAGACTTCCGTTTAGCTGTACTCTCGTTTAGCTGAACCTCCATTCATCTAAACGCTTCCACGCTCGTTTAGCTGAACTGGAGCGGTCCCCTCTACCCCCAGAAGAAAGCAACTGACGGTAGCAACCAATTAGAAGTAACCTTTAGAAACACCTATGCAGAGGGAGACATTGGTAGGAATTTCCCTCGAGTTCAGCTAAACTAATTTTTACGTCGCGTAGCGGTTCAGCTAAACGGAAGTCTTCTGTATCCTCCTCCTGAGCTAGATAGCTTCATTTTCCACAAGAAAAGTCGGTCACGGAATATATTTTACCCTCGACATTTCCAAAATTTGTCAGTCATTGAGGGTTCCAATTTCCGCATCTCCAGAATCTTATCAGTGACTTTCTTTATTTTCAGAAATTGTTTGGTGGGCAAAGCATATCACGTAAAAATTTCTGACTTTGGTACAGATAATGAACTGTATGCTTCCGACTATTACAAGGTGGACTCAAGACCTCTACCGATCCGGTGGATGGCTTGGGAATCGTTATTTTTGGTAAATATGATAATTTCGACATTTTTAATCCATACAGTTAAAAAAAGGGGTCTGCAAAAAATCAAAACTGGAAGCGATGTAAAAACCCTCGACGTAAATGAAGTACACAACAATGATTTGATTTTCCAAAAAACTTGGTTGTAACCTTGGATCCTAATCCCATTTTGAGCTTTTTGCACACTTCTCCAAGATATTTTATTCTTATTATTAAAACTGATATGAAATATGACTCCAAGAAAGTAATTGCAGTACTTATTAATCTCGATCTTTAAACTTGAATATTTCTGCATTTCCAGAGAAAGTATACAACGAAAAGCGACGTATGGTCGTTCGCTGTGACAGTTTGGGAAATTCTCAACCTGGGAAGGCGAATTCCTTACGAACATCTCTCAGATGAGGAAGTAATGCAAAGTTTAAAGCAGCTGCATCGTAACAGCAACGAAAAAGAAGACTTTTTGACCCTCTTCGACTATCTTCCAACACCCACTGCGTGCTCGAAGGATGTTTATTCTCTTTTGTTAGAATGTTGGAGACGAGAAGAATCCGAGAGACCCACATTCCGCGAGATATCACTCTTCTTACAACGGAAAAACCTCGGTTACGCTCCCACTTCTTGATATTAAAATCCACTGATTTCGGAAGGGACTGACAAAAGATAAGAAGAACTGTATTCTAGTGAAGATTGGTTTCAAAGAATGTCAATTTCAGTGCAGATGGGAGTTATAAAGAAGAAAATTAGTCAAAGTATGAGCCAAGCGCGTACAAGATAAAGGGTTTCGTAGCCTCCCGGAGAACACCGAACGTCTCGCAAACGTTTTGAAAACGTTTTCTGGCAAACGTTAAAACGTTTGTAAATTTTGATGAAAAACGTTGTCAGAATGTCGGAGACTTCCGCACATTTTGGATACTTTGACTGAAAAAAACTTTTTATAAATGTTTTGAAAACGTTTGGTAAACGTTGGAGCAAGCAAAATTTGAGCAGATTAAATTTCCAAACGTCTCTAAAACGATTACCAGACATTTATCAAACATTTACAAAGAACGTCCTGAAAACATAAAATGTTCCAAAGACGTTTTTAGGACGTATTTGGAACATTAGACGTTTTTCCGACGTTTTTTTCCTGACTTAGGACGTTGTTTCGGATATTCTAAAAAACTTCTTCCAAACTTTACGACCTAAAAACGTTTTTAGGACGTTCTAGAAAGTCTTCAAATTTCGTGCCCACTGGGATAGTAATCACCATAGTTTCCTGACACTTGCGATAAAGATCATGCCATCTATCGGATACATTTTGTGGTCAAACGGTTTCCAAACGTTTACAAAACGTTTGGAATACGCTCGTAATTTCTATTGTTCAAAATTTTACTTCTCAAACTTCTCTTGAACTTTTACCAAATTTCTTCTAAACGTTTTGAAAACGTGTTGAATTTGTAGTCACTTAAAATTTTATTGGTCAAAAGTTTTGAAAAGGTTTGTAAAACGTTTTTGAAAAGTTTTCTTCATTTGAGTCTCAAAAATCAGCGAAAGTATCCAACGTTTTTAGAACGTTTTTCTTACTAAAAATTCCAAAAGTTTTTGGTTTTCCAGTGAACATTTCAAAAACCTTTGTGTTTTTCGGACTATCAAGTCGTTTGAATCTTTCGCCTTTCCTTTCCCGGCTCTATCCTATCTTAACTTATCCTATCCTATTCTATTCTATTTGATCCACCCTTATCATCCCTTCTCCACCCCTTACTTTCTCTAACTTCCTCACCCCTCTCTCAAGCCCTCATTCCCTCATAACGTACCATCTCTTTACTTCCCATACACAACCCCCAATGCCCCATAACTTTCTTCTCTTCCCTGTACCTCCACCATTACTTTCCTCTTTCTGTCCCTTCACTTTTTCTCTCCAGCCATAACTTTCTATTACTACGAAACCCTAAACAATAACTTGGTATACACAGAACTGATTTAGATTAGGTAAATTATGACGATTTAGAAGCTGCTTGTCATTATAAATTGTATTGATGATAAAAAGCTTTGCTTGTATTAAGATTGAATATCAGAAAAACGATATAAAGTAGTAATAGAGAATTTTATACATTGTAAATTATTGTAGGAAAGAGCGTCCCAAAAATATCCAAGTTTAAAAAATGCAATGTGCTTTTGGAAAATTCTTGTTTATTTTTGGAAATGGACTTCTTGTAAATATTTGATTCAATCGTATTGAATATCTCGGTTGTCTTTGCTGTGCTTACAATGAAATGTTTAGGATAATGTTAGTCACAAAAATTGATAGGGATGAGTTCTGAAAGTATGAAAGGACAAAGATGGTCATGAAACTCAATAGAGACAGGTTTCAAGAGTTAGAAAGAGCAGACGTGGTCATGAAAATTTTCGAACAAGCGAAAGCGGTCATCCAAATCAATCTGGACAAATTTTGAGAGTTGGAAAAAGCAGGGTAGTCAAAAAATGAATAGGGACAAGTTTTGGGAGGTAGAAAGGGCAAATTTTATCATAAAAATCAATAGAGTCACTTATCTAATTTGTGGTTTAGTTTTGATTGTCTAAAATTTTGAAATGGATGAGGCATTCTAGCGTTCAAAGATGATGAATTGAAGGTAGTTAAACAAAAGTTCGAACAGAATTCTCATTATATTAATTTGCTCATTGAATAATTTATTCGAGTTTTCTGGAAAGAATCTCCCAAAATGAACTTTTTTTAATTTATTGAAAAATAAGAGAGATAAAGGTTCCATACGAAATTAGGCTAATATTATTCTAAACATTTTCTTGAAATTATGAAAGCATAAAAGTATGGAAATCTTGATGGGGGAGTGCAATATTTCATTCGATGATTCTAATTTTTTAAATATTTCCTTTTCTTTAAGGAACAATTTCAAAAAGCGGATTGCGTTTTTGGAACTTAGCGATATCCAAACCGCTCTAGTGTATAAAAACTACATGAATTTTAATGTATAAATTGCTTGGGACACATCATAATTGTAACTTTATAGGTGGGATCAAAACTAGTAAGCTTATTGTAAATAATACATAGATGTATGGTAGAAATGTTTTTTTTTTGTATCTACGTAACCGATATCGTATTTTTCGAGACGCGCTCTAATGGAAAAATAGATCGATTTGAAAATCGAATAATAAATTATTTTTTAAAGATGATTGAGCTGTCATCATGCGCAGAGTAGCACTTTGAATTCATATCAGAAGCGTCGTACTTGTATATAATGTTGCCGTTATTATATTAAAATACTATTTATATAATTAATGTAAAGCTGAACCCTATTGCTAACAAGTGATGTACTTGTGTCCTGATGTGATAATTTCTACGTACCTACATATACTATTGTCGATTCAAAGATGGCTGGAGAAATAAAACGTGATTTGAAAGCGTTGTAACCAGGCATTAATCTTAAAATTCAACGAACACATTTCACTTCATAAATACTAGAATTGCATACTTGTTAGATACTAGGGTGGATTGATGTCAGTTTTTCAAGGGTTGAATTCTACCAGTAGGGAAATGTTGCCTTACGATACTAGTAGATCAGGTAAAAAATTTTATTCCGATCTGACAATATCTTGTGTTCGATACCTGGGCTTGAAATTTCGAAACTTTGGACTAAACTCAACTCTGTATTTGGAGTAACAAAACTAGCTAATTGAAATAATTTTGTTCAATAAGATTAATGCAACTACTATATTTAAAGCAATTTTAAGCACTTGAATTTCTAAAGCTTCATGCGAAAGCAATTATTTTAAACAAAATAGACTACTTTCAAGCCAAATAGTTGACTTTCCAATCAAAGAAATCAATTTTAAACGACAGGTTATAATTTTCTGTCATAAAAGACGAATTTACAATAGTAAAAATGAATCTTCAAACGATGGAATGAAAATTCGTCAAAATACAAACATTTCATACTAGAAAACTCAATTTTCACCAAATAAGATCGATTGAAAAATTGAACTTAAACCTTCTAAAAATGAATTTTCAACAAAAGAATATAGTTGAGCAGGAAATTTGGAATAAAAATAAACTTGGATATTCAGCCACGAAAGACTTTCTAGTCAAGAAGGAAACAAATTTCATCTCGATTATTGAATTTTTATCTTAAGAATCGTTACAAAAAAGTTGAATTGTCAACAAAAAAGATTCCTAGCAGATAGTTGGGTTTTGTACCAAGAAGATTTTTCATACATGAAGGAACTCAATTTCATCCAGATTGCTGAATTTTCATCCCAAAAACACGAATTCTCTTCAAAACAGTTAAATTTACAACGAAAAAGATCATTTTCAACCAAATATTTGAATTTTCTATTAAAAAAATGAATTCTCCACCAAAGAAAGATTGTTTACTCACAAAGAAACAAAATGTGAATCAAATTGTTGAAGTTTTAGGCCAAAAAGAGAAAGTTCGTTTCATTTTTGTTTGAAAGCAGTTTCATTTTTGTTAAAAAAAGTGGATTTTCTACAGAAAAGAGGATCTTTGAAAGAAAACCCGTTAAATATTCCATGAAAAAGTCAAAATTCAGAGAAATAGTTTAAATTTATGTCAAAATAGTCCGATAAAAAAAAATGTCAAATAAGATGAAAAAAATTGTAACTGAATTATTCAATTTCTAAGTCAAGAAGATAAGTTTTTATAAGAACACTCAAATTCTGAACTAAAAATTATTATTTCAAACAAAAATGTTCATTTATGAATACAGATAAATTTTTAATCAGAAATGTAATAATTGAAATTCTGGTAGAAAAATTAATTTCAAACTAACATAAATTAATTTTCAACAACGTAGTTCGACTTTCGATAAAGTACGTAGTTGAATTGTTAACCAAACGAGATAACCTTTCTAACCAAGAGAAATTTCAACAAAGAATGTAATATTTGATATTTCAACTAAAAAGGCTCACAATTTACAATGGAGCGTACTTTAATTTATCACAACAGATAAGTTTCCGAAAAAATAGTTAAATTTACAACCAAAACAGGAATATTTTCAACCAAAAAGTTGACTTTTACCCAAAATAGATTAAATTTCTTCTAAAAGAGATTAATTTTCATCTAGAAAGGCAAATTCTCAACCAAGAAAGATTTTTAAGACAAGAAGAGGAATATTTCTTACAAAACTGTTAAATTTTTAACAATTGCTTAATTTCCATACAAATAATAGGATTTCTAAACGGAAAAGCTGAACTCTCAACCAAAAATATAATTTTTCTTCGAAAAGGAAGTCAATTTTCTACAGCAAACTTTTTCATTTTGGACAACACAACTTTTTAGGCTCTAACTGATTTGGAGTTAAAAATTCGCTAATTTCAATACTTTTGACGTAAAGCGATTTTTTGATATTCTAAGCCGAGCATTCAAAAGAATCATTTTAAACAAAAAATATTCTAATTTAGAGATTACTCAAAAGCAATAGTCTACCCTGACCTTCTTACAAAGCTGTAATTCTATTATCCATCAAGTAAAATTATGCAATAAAATGTTAAGGATAAAGCCCGGTTACAACGCCATGATGAAAAGTATAAAATTTGGAATTCTGTTGAGAGAAAAATTTCTCCAGTAGTCTTTCTTTAAAGAATCTACATCTCACTCTTGCGTGCCTCTTTCCTATAAACAATTACACCATATCGCTCGATTATTTAAATACTAAGTTCAATTTCATTTACAATTAGATCCAAAGATCCAAATTCGTAAAAGTCAAAAGTAATAGATTCCTCACTTCATGTCAACCCATATATTTGACAATCATGCTTGAGCCTTAAGACTGAATTTTGTTTATTTTGAAACCCCTGAAACTCTGTAATTTAGCCAGACAGACAAAACTGAAAGCAGATGTCGCCAGATCTTTTGGCTCCTTATGGCGCACGTTTTCTAGTAGTTTCTATTATTCATGGCGAACAGCTATGGAGTACTTGTATTAGGCCATGAAATTTCAAAATGGCCGAATGCCTTGAGGAGCACACTAAACGTTTTGTACAGTGAATCACGTTAAATCATCGTTAAATAATGAAAAATGTTTAGTAATGTTCTTATTTCAAAAAAGTGATACATTCCCATTCTGATGTGGGCTATTTGAGGAATGCAGCAAAGAACTCTGAAATATCATTTCATAAAATTCCAAGTATTATAAGTCAAACCCAAAAGCCTCTAAGCTTCTATAAGCTTTTAATTGATTGCAAGTTTAATAATTATGAGTTATCGTTAAATACGATGCGAGATCAAACTTATTCACCCTCGGTACATCACCCTTCTAGAAATTATCGATTAGAGACGATTAATAAAGATCAAGCGTGATCAAAAGTTGAATCGTTTTTAATTGTTGCCGGTTATGCTAATTTTTTTAAATCAGATTGAATCGGGTAAATCCACCTCACCACAATCCGCCCTCTGCAGATTCCTACAGTCTCAATAACAATAACTTTTTAGTAACAGTTTTATTCAGCAGGAATGTGATTGTAAAACGTTCATTTCCTGTTTCTAAATTCACAATGTTGACACTATACATTTATTATGCAATTGAGTAACCGCTTGGAAATAGTTATAAACGGTTAAAATAAATAGAACGAAGAATTACGTTAATGTTTTTAACCTCCGATACAAAAAATGGTAGAAATATTATTATATTTTTCACATTTTTAGTAGATAATCCTATCCAATCGGTTCAACTCTGAGAATTTACAATTCCGAATTTTGAAATAAGTTTGATTCAAAATCCTTCAGAACTTCTAGTTTGTAAAAAAGAAATATTGAGTTTCGAATATTTCAAAACATTTCGATGTCAATACCTGATCCTGAAATCGCTCGATTTTTGGGGTTTCGAATATCAAATTTAATAGTTTCAGATTGTTTAGGAGGCTTTCATTAAAAAAAAACAAAAAATTAGGAATGAATAATGGAGACGGATTCAAAGAATTGACTATTCCAAAACTGTTACAAAATGAACTATTTCAAAATAAATATGAACTATATGGAGAAAATCAAGCCCCTCGCTCCACAAGTAAAGATTTTTTATTATATTCTAATCTTTAGAATTGAACTATTCCGAAAAAAACATTCAAAGTTGCTTTATTGTTTATTTCACACATCAAAAATTGAACGAAAAAAATGTTCCAACTTACATACCTTCAAAATATATACTTTGAAAATTGAGTGATTTGTAACTCGGAATTTTACAATTTTAGGAATTCCCTATTGTGAATTTTCAAAATTGTAGAAATTTGAACTTGATAAGTGTAAAATTAAAGATTTCTCATTTTTTTCAAATTTCAATTAAGAATTGGTCGAATTCTGTACATGTCATGAAGCATATTTGAAATTTTGATAATTTGAGAGATTTAGGATTAAAAACTTAGGGCAGTCCTGAAGATGCGAGCTGCGACGCTCGCGAAACGTCGACAAATTTTGTAGTTTTTTACACGATCGAAACGCAAAATACCTTATTTCAACTTAAATTTTTATTTACAAAATCATGAAAATTCAGAAATTTGTATTCATGCATCGCCAAAATAAAATGTTTTTATTTTAAATCTTGAAAACTAGTAAATTCGAGATTCCAAATTTTTAACTATTAAAGGCAAATGTTTCATCTTACATACCGTTTACTTACAAATCTTGAAAACTAAGTAATGTGCTACTCTATATTTACAAAATTTGAAAATTTTCAATCGTAACTTCCCAGAATAGTAGAAATTTGAATTTCAAATGTGTATAATTAAACAGTTTTCATTTTTCTCAATTTCCAACTGCCAATGGCTATTACACAATGGACTGAAGAGGGAGGAATATATCACCGCGAGAGCAGTGAGGCTGATACTCAAATTCAGTGTCAGTCTGTGGATTCACATTGGCATTCGGCTCTAAACTTTTTCAGTGATTGACTGATTGTCATAGTTACTTGCCCCTCGGGAAACTTGATATTTCATTTCCAAAATCAGCGAAATTCGGAAACCTGTGTTCATACATCGCGCCAAAATAAAAAATCCCAATTATGAATCCTTAAAAGTGAAGAATTTTTAATTGGAAATCTTGAAGTTGAACTATCAGAAATAAAGTCCTAGCTTACATACCTCTCAAATATAAATATTCAAAATTCGGTGATTTTCCACTCTGCGTTTTCGAGACATTGGAATTTTCAATTGTAACTCTAGAAAATTGCAGAAAATTGGATTCTTATCAGTTTTTCAATTTTTCATTTGAAAATAAAGCAACCTTTGAACTTAACAATCCAGAATTCTGTAATTTTTATTATTCAGATTTATACATATTAAAGTTTTTATTGATAAATCGCTGAAATTGATATTTTTAAAAGTAAATCTCAAAAACCGAATAACATTAATTGCACATCGTTTAAATTGAAGAATCTTATATTGAAAATATTCAAAATTGTGTAAGTCCAGAAAAAATGTTTCAAATTAGGTACTCAGGATCTCACAAATTGAATAATTTGCAATTCTATATTTTCATAATTCAAGATTTTTAAATTATAATTCTTCGAAATTGTAGAACTTTTAATCATGAGTTTTTAAAATCGAAGAGTTTTTAATTTAAAAAGATTTCAGTTCAGAATGAGGCAAGCTTCAAGTTTCACAATTTAGAATTCTGTAAGCTTCATGATTTACATTTGGAATACTTAGAATTGAAAACTCGACTTTTGATAACAAAATCGGAATTTTCAAAATCTTCAAAATGGATCAATGAAAGATGGGAGACATAAGTACAACTCAGAACTCCAGAATGTCTTTTAAGAACATATCATTACAATAATGATCAAAATGAGAAACGTGTCAAAAGCACTACTTTTGCTCTTAGGTTTCAAAATTATGAATAATTTTTTCTCATTCCATTGTATCTTTCAACTTATCAAAAGAATTGTTTTGTTTTTTTTTATCTACTAGTTATATTAATAATATTAAATTTTTTTTTTCATCTGTGCAAGAATTTTCTTTAATTTTTCATTTTCTAAGCCCCGGTCAAAAAATTCGACATCGAAAATTAAAAAAATTACCAATAGAGTTTTCACTCATATCGATGAACCATGGTCACGAAATGAAGAGTAACCTTTTTGCTTTTTTTACTAAAGTAAAATCAACTCTCTAATCGTTTTCTTGTATCTGATTCTATATATTAAAAATATAAAATACTTTTAACGAATTTCTTCGATGGCAGTACCACTTTCATCTGGCAGGCATTATTGGGTAGTGTTTATTTACTTTTTAACTTGAAATATATAATGTTATAATTTTTGTCATTCCAAAAAAGTAAATAGACATTTTCAAATGGTTCACGCGGGACTCGGGATGAAAATCCTGAGTACCCGATTTAAAACGATTGGAAACAGGGAAATGTTATTAGGGAATTTCAAAAGGCTTCTCGTTGTGAAAATTATGTTGACAGTCAATCTCAAAATTCGATAATCTTGATAATCATTTATAAAATTGACCAAGATATATCTATTAATATTTGCTGCGTATTTTGGAGGAGACTTCTAAGTGAGCTTCAGAAAAAAAATAATTCAGGTTGGAACAGTTCATTTGTTAGAAGTTATTCAGAGTTTTACTTTTTGCTTTCTCGTGTGGGAAAAGTTTCAACTCTTATCCAATCCTAATGAACAAGGCCTCATTTAGTTCTTTGAAGGATACTCTGCAGTTCTGTTTGGGTAGGTTCTATTGGAAAAATTAATTTGAAAATCATATTTATTGTAATTCTCATAAGCAATGGAAGTTCAAATTTCAACCAACACCACCCAAGTAGAATTGTACAGAATTCTTCCGAAATTTAAATGATGCCTTGATCATTAGGATTGAATGAGAATTGTAACTTTTCCCTAACAATAAAGCAAGAACTAAAACTCTAAATAACTTCTGATAAATAAACAATTTCAACCTAAATTATTTTTTTCTAAAGCACACTTAGAAGCCTCCTTTAAAATACGCAGCAATTATTAATAGATATATTTTGGTCAATTTTATGAATTATTATAAAGATTATCGAATTTTCAGATTGACTGTACGTAGAATCTTCAAACTGTACCTTAAACTGTACATCCTTAAATTATCAATTGCAAGCAGTTTATAAATACAACGAACCTTAACGTTACCGCGCATAGCTGTTCATCCTGATCGCCATAAACAATAGAAGATTATAGAAAACACGCACTCAGGGCATCTGCTCCAAGTTTTGGGTGCCCATATTTTTATCCCTTCAGAAGAACCGAAAAAATAAATACTAGAATCATACCAATTCAAAAATTTATTCATTGCGTCAAGAGCTTTCCTCAATTTCTTCTCTTTGCTTTAGGCTACCTTAGATAAGCAACACTCGCACTATTTATATTAAGTATTATTAATAATAATACCGATATGATAGGAAATAAAAATGTACAACGAATAACTTATTAGAAAAATTAGTATTAATATATTAATATTTGATAACATCGATTCAAGTGTCTCGCAAAACTACCAGAAAGGTAATCTCACTAAACAAAGAAACATGTAAATATCTGCATTTTTTGTGAAGTTATTTAGCCGAAAATCAATTAATTTTAATTTGACATTATACCCCTAGCATCACCTGGAAAAGAATATGCTGATAAAATTAATTTAATCACCAATTTGATGCAAGAAAAATTAATAAACATCTAATAATTGGTTGTTTGGTGGAAAATATTTTCACTTTCCACTGATGAAACTCGAATTGAAATGCTTATTTCGCAATAAAATTTGATGGACTTGAAACCTGGACTTATTTTTTATTTCATCAATTCTTATTTATTAATATATCAAACAAAGTTCTACATGTTAATTTTTTTTATTAATTGGTAGCTGGAGGTTCGCTAGGAATAAAACTTCAATTTCAGATGAAAATAAGTTTAATAGTTGTAATCAATTTGCTATCAGAACCTCCTAAATGATGATAAAAATATTATTGCATTTGTGACAATCAACGTCGAAGGGAATAGTTTTCTTACCGACGGAAAAAGTCATTCGCATCTCTGAATAAATTTATTCGTTCCTCACGGAAGTAACTTTTAAATAAAAAACTGTACAGTTTAGTTTAATCATAAATCGTCAAATACTGGAATAAGAACAGTAAATTTATCACAGATTCTCAACATGTCCAGAAGATTTAATTTAACTAGATTATTTAAATGACAACTACTTACAAACGGAATTCTATTTTAAGAAACAACACCTGAATAAAAAAATAACACTGCTCCAGCTACGAAATTGTTAAGTTAGTCAAGTCAAACTTATAAACGAGTGTCAAGTTTTATTGCTTGTGAAATTCATATTGAACTAATTCAATTGTTCAAATAAAATTCCTGATGTGTGGTTCATACAAAAGACATAGACATTTCAAGAAAGTAATGGATGCACGGATTATGATCTGGAAATTGTTATTCGTTTTGAAGAAAATGTTATGCCTCATGAAATTCGATCCCATCAGATGAAATCTTGCAATTAAAATATTCATTTGAAGAAAATAAAGAACGACTAGATAAAAATTAAAATAATTTATGTGGAACCAATGAGTTTGCATCGAAAATATCTACAAGTTGAAGTTTTCTTAAAGACTTGAATGTTAGAAGATAAAGGGCAAGATTTCGTTCAATTTGGTTGAATTCTTAGAGAATTTTCTTTACTTCGAAGGAAAAAGAATTTTCACACATTAGCATTCCACGCATCAAAAACGAAACATGCAAGATTGAAGTCACTTTCACTATCAGTTTTCGTTGAGTTTTTCACGAGTGGTGGAAAATCGAGTCGAATACTTTCGTGCGACACAAATGGCATTAACTCTATGATAACGACAGTATTTCTGGAAAATCGAATGTCAAACCTAAATTATCTGAATGCGTATAAAAACGATTTAACAAAGTTTGACACATATTTTCAGTTCATTTAACTATTATAACAAAATTCAAGCGTAAACTTTTGGAAGATGATCATGAATATGTACAGAGATCAATCCCAAAAATTCATTTGAAGCCCTTATTTTTTAATTATGAAAAGGTTAATTTCCATTGGGGTAAAGAGAACAAATTTTATTTCAAATTCGGTGAGGATCCAAATATTGTTTGTTACCCAGATCTTCTACAAAAAGTTACAGATAAAAATAAATATGATCTCGAGAATATAGTCAGGATTTACGAGGATTTGAAGCATTTATTGTTCAAAAATTATGTATCATAATATAGTACATTACGATAAGTGTGACTTAAGTGGCAGATTTTGGCAGGGCGTGTAGTTAGCGCCCGAGCGAAGCGAGGGTGATAATCACGCCGTCCCAAAATAGGCCCTTAAGTCTCAAGTATCGTACAACATTTTATAGCACTCACTAACTTTAATTCGCACTTACGGTTCGTCTATCTGTGACTTAAAATAGGTTAGTACAGCACCGTGAAGTTAGGGCCCGAGCGGTAGCGAGGGTCATAATCACGGTGCCGTAATAACCTATTTAAGTCACGGATAGGCGTGCACTTAAGTGCACTTAAGTGCACTTAAGCGCACTTAAGTGCGGATTTGAGTCACACAGTGCTATAAAAAATATTTCTTACAGCCGGACTCTAGAGTAAACTGAACAGATATGTGTTCTCAAATGAATACTGTTTTGTGCAGAGAAAAAAACTCTTTTATCACTTTGACTTCTTTAATCGAATTAAGCGCTCTCTTTCTACTTTAAAGCAATATATTTTTACAAAAAATTTTAATAACTGTAATTATCATCCAAGTTATTCCTCATAACTTGAGCTATTTGAAAGATTAAAATTTTTAATGAATCGTCAAATGTGAGCAGAATAACATTTCTGCTTAGAAGATACATTCTTTAAATACTGATTGAAAACGCTAATAAATGCTTATCAATTTTTCTAAGAATCAAACCTCTCTGAAACACTAGACTCAACTACAAGTTTTGGGCCCCCTCAGAATTTGAAATTACTATGCCAATTTACTATGCCTGTGAAGCGAAAAAAAAGTTATCGCTAACAACCTCAGAGCGTCAAATCAGTCTTCGCGCATGCGAGAATTCTATTTTTTTCTTCTTGAGAGACTAGGACAAGAAAATCTTTAGCATTGCTAAAGATTCAGCTGTTCCGAAAGAATCAGCGCCATCGGACGGTATAAATTCTTAACTAATGATGTATTGTCTGTAATAAGGACTAATGCGCATGCGCGAAGATTGTTCAACGTCCGCTGCCAAGGATGGGATGGAAAATTGTGGATGCAACGTGTTCAATTACAGTTGATTCTTCGGCGCACACCCTTTTGTGACCCTAAATTCTGCTGCTACTCGACCGGGAAAGCAGAAAATTTTCCACTGGATCTCTCTTTCTATCCCGTACCTCGAAAAAATCATATTTCTATATCGGAATTCTAAAGGACCAATGAAAATTGATTTCGCTACAGAAGCTTATGGAGTTCGTGTAGCAAAAACCAGCAAAAATAGAAATTTCATGCAATGCGGAGCAGAAATGTGCTTTTCAAGGTTAGATTACGGAAACCGGACTCGGGATTGGTGTGAACTTTACACTTAGTTTCCACGAATAGCCGTTCGCCTTTAGCCTACTTTTTTAGCCTCATTTCGTCAGAATATCTCATTCCATTAAATCGACAAATCTCCCATCTTATCTTTGGCTCTAAAGACATAAAAATAACATTTTAATGCATATGTTAAATAGAATATCGAGTGAAACGCAGGAGGTACTAATCTCACTGACTCGTGGAAGTTTTCTACCCTCGACTAGACGCGCTAGACCACCAACTTACCTCCTCGTCACACAATATACCATTTTTTGCTCTACCCCAATGTCAATTGGTGTAAATATCGTTTAATTGTTTCCTCTACCATAAATAGTTATTTGACTCTATATTAACTGGCCCTCGGCAAGTACTCGAAGGTGGATTATCATCGTCAGAGTTGTCGTGTCGCAAATTGTAACTCCTTTTCCTGTCGTCTCTGAACCGAGCACTGTAGAGAGTCTTTGTATCAGTTTCAACAATGTCCTGAATGTGTTTGCTCAAAGTGCTCAATTCCTGTTTATCTTCTTCAAAAAGTCCCCCGGGAGTAGACTTTTCATAAAAAAGAATATAGGGCGTATCAGGAGGCTCAAGTCTCTTGAACTCTTCGAAAGTCGTGCAGGAGGAAACATAACTGTCGTTAAATCTGAACCATTGTTGTTTAAAGTCACAGGCGTAGGTAATATAATGTCCATAATCCATACTGTATCCTGAATGAACAACTGCAGCATAAAGACGATAAGTTTCCGGAGCGGAATCCGAAATCGGCAACTGGATTGTTTCATCATAATGAACTTTGTGACGCAATTTTGCTCTTAGACGACTTTCTGAGTCGTAACGGAAGTGCTTGAGCGTCAGGATGAGATGATTGGGAGCTTGAAGAATTTTGATGATCCTTTGGGCATCGCAGAGTTTTTTACATTTATCGCAACGGTATTTGTTGTCTCCAGTTAATTTTTCAGGCGTGAGGTAGTAATTTATCAGATCTTGAACTGTCACTTCCTGATTTTCGGGAATTACTTCTGGGAAGCATAATTGCAAATCACGAAATTTGTCGGTGTTGTCTGAACTGTTGTCGCATTGAGCACACAGGTACGTAATTTTTGATTCTCCTCCAAAGACTCGGTGAACAAGAATTGATGGTGGGGAACAGTCTTCACCTCCGACGGATTGGATTCCGCTATCTGTGGAGTCAGAATGAGAGTCACTCAGCTGCTGCGTTTGCGACATTTCTTCACCTAGAAGAATTTTTTCATTATTAAAGAGCTTGGGATGTTTTATTTTGAAAGGTTGCGATTATCTGTTCTTAAGATCAATTTTTTTTAACCAGAGTGTATACCCAACGGATGATTTTAAATTTACGGTCATTTCCTGGTTTTCTCCAGGTCAATTTTTCCTTGACTGAGAATTCCACTTCTTTTGCAATTTACATGATCTAACTCGGATTTTCGATTGAAACAGACAACTTTAAGGAGTGATTTTATGCAATTCTGCAGCGGGTCAAATAATTTTCTGAAACAAGGAATGATGATTCATTTCTGAAACAAGGAATTTCCAAAAAGAATCATAATTCTGAATTGAAACAGTGGTTCTTTAAAAAAATAATAACAATTTTCTTCTGGAACAGAAAATTTTCGGGACAAAATTATGATTTTGAATTCTGAATTTTTTGAGAGATGGATAATTCTGGTTTGGGTCAGCGAAACTTTCCAACAGAACTACCCATAATTCTAACATCCAAGTCAAAATTTCGATTCTTTGAGGAAATTAACTCTTCCAAGACAGAATCATAATTCTTCTTGAAAACTTTCTGGTCTGAAAAAAAATGTTATTATTTTTCTAAGTATACTTGGGAATAAGTAAAATTTAGGAAAACCAGAAAATAAATCAAAGGATTATTCTAATAATTTTAATATAAATAATAAGGAAATTATTCAAGAGATTTAGAGGATTGAGAACATCAAAGGAAACGGAGGACAATAAAATGAATAAACGTCCAAGAATTCAGAATATCCGGAGAATTCAAGAACTTAAGAGAATTCACAGGGCTGCCACAGACTAATGCACTTCAAAAGAGTGACAAAAGTGACTAATTTAAGCTAAAAAGTGACTAAAAGTGACTAATTTCAAACCAAAAAATCTTGAATCGCCGCGGGACACTCGGCAAAAGCGATAACTCCATATGCTGACAATTAAAGTTGTTCTTATTTGAAAAATCACTTAAAATAATTAGACGAAATTGGATATAGAAATTGTCCTAATAAGTAACAGTTGTTTCAAATTTGAAGAATATCACATCAAAGAGACACGGTCAAGAGACATTTGAACGAATAATCTAAGATTTTCCAATATAAAAAATGTGATTATCAACTACTTATCATTGCAAATAATCAAAAATATAAAGACGATTCTTTTTCATTATTTCGTTTCTTACATTGATAATCATTTTTCAATCCTCCAATAAAAAAAAAAATTTTCTGATCCGTGTAACGCAAACACAAACAAACACCGTCGTGCTCATGTGCCAGATGCCGCTACACACCACTACATACCGCTCTCAGTGGGGAGCGAAGGATGAAAAGAAAGAGAGTTAGAAACGGGGAAGCCCCCTCTTCCCCTGTCAGTGTTTAGCGTTCCGCGTTACGCTCAACTTCCTCTACTTTGCAAAGTCACACCGTGCCCTAAAAATGTATAACCTTAAAAAGTGACAAGAAGTTACTTAAGGTGACTAATGCTTACACACAAAAAAGGCTTGTTATGTCCATAGAGAAACTTATCAACTTCAAAATTTTGATTTGATTACACATATTTTTGGTTGGCTTGCATTGACCAGATTAGTTAAACAAGCTAAAACATCATTACAACAAATGCCTATTTATATTCCACAATATGAATTACGATAGGAACTAGAAAAAAGAAAAATCACGAACCAAAATAACTTAAACTTCAATGATAAATAGAATTTTAGAAGTCGATAAAAAGGAGAGTGTTATTATTAGTAATTATGGAGTGAAGTTTCAAAGATTTGAAAACTCCAATAAGACCTCTTCAGATAAAAAAGTGATTAATAGTGACTGTTTCTCAAAAAAGTGACTGGAAAAAAAAGTGACTAAAAGTGACTGAGTGGCAGCCCTGTTAGCCAAAACTTAGTTCTAAGATTATTTGTCCAATCAACTCAGCTCATAGCAACGCGTTATCCCCCCTCTCGCCTACGAGGCTGACTGGGTTCACGCGCTAAGGCCGTTATGCTATATCCGGACGCTCAATACTTTGGAATCATTTTGATCACTAATAAGAATCTTGACATGTTTGCAGTTTTCTGAAAGCACCATGAAGCTACCACAAATAATGATTTATGAATTATATGAATATATCAGACGTCGAAAGTGAATAAATGGGCCATTATCAACGGAAGATTCCTCAAAATTAGAATTATTTAGTACTGATTAAACGTTTGAAATCATAGAACTCTCAGTTTAAAGTTAGATATAGGACAATAAGCATTCAAGGTCTTTTAATTTGAAACTGAATAACTTCGAATTGATACTTGTCAAAGACAAACATTTCTGAATTGACCTTGGAATTATAACATTTTTACCAAATCTTAATTCCTTCTCTCTCTCTTCTCTTTTTCTCTCTTCTTGGAATATCCAGAATGATTATTCAGGTAGTGATCATTTCGCAGTTATCACCAGCTTAGGAGACTTTGTTCCTATATCACAGTTTGTTGATGACAAATCAAAGGAATCAATTTCTCCGACTTCTGAACCTTTTACTAATTACGATCTCTTTACTAGCAGAGTAGATGCATCAGTTCTAGCAGCCTGTCCCACACGATGAAACCCAAACACCATTGATTCTTGCGTTTGACATGACTCAGTCGTGTTTGGCGTGAAAAAAAGCGTCGAGACACTACTGCACGCTGCGTACGCACCATTTCTTAGTGTCCACGCACGATTCATTAGTGTTCACGCCGATGCTAATGAGACTACAGGACGAAAAACTTCATGCGGATCAGCGCGATTCTTCAAAAGATTCGCACATCAGTTCAGTTCAGTTGTGTTTCGCGATTTTTTTTCCAGCTAACATCAACCATTGGTGTTCGTGTTTCTCTGCTCAGAAATCAATCTTAAATAAAACCCTTTATTTCAGCTCCGCGGTGGACAAATCTTGTGATGAAGCAGATCTTGAAATGAAAAAAGCTTGTATATTGCATTCAGGAAACTTTCCAATTATACAAATTATCTTCACCTCAAGAAAATTTTTGCTAAAACTAAACGTACTTCAAATATTGATAGAAGAACTTCTTACAGATAATTTTGTAATTCTTTGAATATAATGACACGTAATTCCAAAGTTTGAAGAGTTATTAAATGCTTCAAAGATAGATATAATTAACCAGCCACTGCCTCCTGTTCTGCAGATACAGAAGTATAGTATCTTAATTGTATAGTTTATTTGATAATATCTGTCCTGCCACTACTTTTGGAAACAATTTCTCTTCCAATTTTGAAAGCAATGCCTTTCTGGAATCCCCCTTTTCATCGAAAGAATTGGATATAGCCATATACTATCCAAAAATGAAATCTCACCCTGACCTTGACAAGATCAATTACAGCATCATAGAGAATTTTCCCAAAAACGCCAATTCTAATGTTCTTTACATCTTCAATAAACTTTACGCCTCTGTTTTATTCCCATCCACTTGGAAAAAGTTTTTTGTTTTCTTTATTCCAAAATTTGCTCCAGGGAAGTTCCGTCCAATTTCGATGGCCTCTTCCCAATTGGAATTATTGGAAAAAATCATTTTTATCTTAATAATATGGTTTTTAGAACATAATCTTTTTTTATCCAAATCTATTGATGATTCATTGGCTGGTTGTGCAGTAGTCTGCCCATCTGTTGACTTCTCCCGTGAATGGAAAATCCCTGTAACCACTTATATTTTCTCAATCAAAGCCATTGCTATTCTGCATACCCTTGATTATATTATTAAACCAAATTTTCTTAACTTGTTATTTTTTTGGACCCTTTTAAGTGTTCTGAAAAACATTGAAACCAAGTATCCAATTCCAATAAACTCTGGTTTGATATTTCTTATCAAAAATCGCCTAATAATTTCTAATAAATGGAACCGAACTATCTCTTTGGTTTGGATTCCTGGTCATGTTGGTATAACGGGCAATGAGAAAACAGATTTGGCTACCAAATCAGCAGCAGAAGAAGCCTCTCTCTTAAATATTCCCCTCCCTCTTTCTGTTTTTTGTAGTTTGATCCGTAAAGAGTGATCAAAATTGCAATCTATATTATTCAGCGCGATGATAGCATTGATCAAGATTTAGACTAAATTCTTTGGGCTTGCCTTTTTTATAATAATTATCATCATGCTCTTATTAGAAACCTTAGCAAATGTTTTAAATGTCCTTCACCTTTCTGCAGTTCCAAATTTTTAGTGAATCCTTCTTTCAGAGTCATCTCACATATTTTTGAATTTCACAGACATTTATTTGAACATTTAATTTTCTTGTTCAAAATTCTTCCTTCTCAATATTCTTCAATATTCTTCAATTCTCAATAAAATTTAAATGACTAAGGTTCACAAATTCACAGTGAATATACATTTCCTTTATTTATTTATTTTAGTAGGTCTTCGTTTTATATGTATATAAATTTAAAACTTTCCTCTCTAACGATCAGAATATTTGAATGTGCACGAAAATTTGAAAAATACTCTAACCTCAAAACTCAATACTTTCATTCTGCTCAGTAAAAGTTTCCAGAGCTACATACTAATTTGATCCAAGAAAAAAATTATTTTTGTAATAGATTTATCATAAAGCGAAACAAAAAATTCAGTTATAGGATTCATGAAGTGAAATACAAATATTTGTTTTTAAAACATGAACCGCGCATCCTCAGCATCTAAGCATTCCTTCATCATGGCAATTTTTTTTTATTCAAATAGTAATGTCACAGAATACCTCCTTATGTATCCATTTTTGGAGGAAGAGGAAAATAAATTAAAATTAAAAAGCGCGCTCTAATAAGGACTTCCGATTCCGGTTGGCCCGATCAATCAGAAACGATTCCCACATATCTCACCTCTCCCTACGGGAACTCTAGTTGAGGTTATCTAATATAGAGCGCAGTAGTTTCCATAGCAACCAACATGGAAACCGAATGTGTTACTATGCAAACATTACACCACATTACACTTTTCAACCCCAGCTGACTGTGAGGAAAACAATTCAGGATATTTTGTTGTCATTAGAAAATTCGGAACTCTAAACCGAAGGAAAATGGTAATTACACTCCCATAACACTTTCTTTTTGGAGAGATAAAATATGTTTTGACATGTAAACATAACCTTTAAGAAGTAGAAATTACATGATTTTTTCGTAAATATTTTTCCTTCTCCAATTTTCTTGACATTTTGTATCAATCAATTCACTTACCTTGTTGAGAGGGGAAACTGAATGTTTTTTGGAGGTCATTCAAGATTTTCGAAAAGTTTGACATTTCTTCCAATTCTTGACGAATGCATTCGAGAAACTACGAAACTAGTGTGTAAATGCCAGTGTTGCCAACTGTGTCCGGAAGAATATAAATCTCAATTAGAATTTTTAAAAGAAATAAAAAGATTCTATTGACAAATGTGAAAATGATGCTTTTTTTCGATGTTTCGAAATATTTCTTCATACGCATTCTTGACTTTTTTCCAATCATTTATTGTAAATAATATGGAAAAGTAAAGTTATGATAAAGAGGAATTGGGTTGGATGAAATAATATATTATGATCCCATAAAAAGAAGAAATATTATTGAAAGAATCGAATATTCTAGAATTTGAAGATTATAGAATTATTAAATAACAAAAAATTATTCAATGATTCTTTTAGTAGACTGTTTCTATCGTTAGAAATTTTGTTGATTTGAATATAATTTTTAATAGCTATTTAGAATTCAATTGATATTAATAGTTCGTTAATTTAATTATGTTTTGAATCATAAAATTAATAGGAATTATTTATAAAAACGGAAAAGGTTATCAAATAATGTCATGTTATTTTGGAGTAAACCCCATAAATTGGTTAAAAACTGACTTTCACAGCTCAAAATTGTATCGCCCCGGGTTTGGTTGATTGTGAATTGTTTTTAGTTGAAAATCTAATAATTTGGTTAATTGTCATTCTTTTCAGTTGAAAATTCGATTTCTTTCTTGGAAATTCACCTATATTGTAGGAAATCCATTTTTGGGCTCCATAACCATTTGGATGAATTTTCTCCTCCTGGCTCAAAAACTTTTCTTCGTTGAAAATTCAGATCTTTTGTTGAATATTCATCAAATTGGTGAATAATTCAACTTTTTTGTTGAATATTCATATTTTTGTCGTGAGAATTTTGTCGCCAATCCGTCTTTTTGGGTTAGAAATCCATTTCTTTGGTTGAAAATTCAAATA
Source organism: Neuroterus valhalla (assembly GCA_011762715.2). Classification (NCBI taxonomy): domain Eukaryota; kingdom Metazoa; phylum Arthropoda; class Insecta; order Hymenoptera; family Cynipidae; genus Neuroterus; species Neuroterus valhalla. The sequence continues at coordinate 9,394 of WSXT02223932.1, read as the reverse complement.
TTTTCCTCATTGATACATTTTAAAAAGTCATACTTTTTAGATGAAAAATCGACTGTTTTTTCGGATTTGTTATTTTTGTTTTCATTTTCTTTTTCATCTTGACTGAAGAATCCTTTTTGGTAGGAAATGCATCTGCTTGTTTGATTAAACTACTTTCTCGAGAATTCATTCATTTGGTTACAAATTCATCCTTTTGGTTAAAAATTTGAAAATTTTGTTGAACACTCGTATTTCTGTCCAGGAAATTTCACAACTTAGTTCAACTTTTCGTTCTCTTGACTGAGAAGTCTTGTTTATTTAGTTTTAAGTACTCATTTGGGATGTGAATACGTTTGGTAGAAAATCATATATTTCTTGGAGGATTCATCGTTTTAGTAGGGAATTCTTTTCTTTTGTTTAGAAATCAATTATTTGGTTGAGAATTTGTCTTTCATGGTCCAAAATTACCCTCTCGTTTTGAATATTGATCTTTATGTTTGGAATTTATCTAATTTGTTAAAATTTCATTTTTCACTTGAAATTTCAGGAAGTTGAGGCGTGCAATAACTTTTCATTTTATGCATTCCAAATGTGACGTTGAAATTCAGAACATTTAGGAAAAGTAGGATTAGAGTTTTTTGTCGTAAGTGGGGGAATCCTCGATCACGAAATGAGGGGAAGCGAAATACAAACAAAAATTTATTCCTTTCATTTTTACCTATGGCTCACACCAGATTTTGTCTTTTATATTTTAACTTCTGCTAATTAACTCCTTCAATCAATTCGATTCAAAATTCAGAATAAATATAAAATTGAAAGAGTCCATAGCTAATAATAATTAATAATGGAAGTTAGTGTCATAAACTGGGCTCCTATCTGTAGAAAATTATATAATTAAAAAATGTATCAATCATTACAGGGCTTATTGGCGATTCTTAGAAAACTTCGATCTAATCCAGACAAGGAATTGCGATTGCTTCTTTTGGGACTAGACAATGCAGGAAAGACAACAATTTTGAAAAAATTGGCCAGTGAAGACATCACGCAGGTAAACTTGATGCTTTCATATAAAATAAATCAAATATTTGAGACAAAAATAAGTTGAATCACATGTATATTTCAGGTGTAACTAAATTTCTAAAGAAATATATTTCAGGTTACACCAACACAGGGTTTCAATATAAAAAGCGTACAAAGTGAAGGATTCAAATTGAACGTTTGGGACATCGGAGGAGCTCGGAAAATCAGACCCTACTGGCGAAACTATTTCGAAAACACAGATGTCCTAGTAATCTAATTTTTCTTTGAATTATTTTTTCATTTTTCTATAGACAATGATTCTGATCGATTTTTTATCACTGCAGATTTACGTGGTCGACAGTGCTGATATAAAGAGGCTGGAAGAAACAGGACAAGAGCTTTCCGAACTTTTATTGGAAGATAAACTGCGTAATGTTCCTTTGTTGGTTTATGCTAACAAACAAGATATCGGCCAGGCTGTCACAGCAGCTGAAATTGCAGAGGGTTTAGGATTACATAATATTAAAGACCGTGATTGGCAGATACAATCTTGCATCGCAATTGAGGGAAAAGGTGTTAAGGTATCTTTATAAACTGTTTTTCATTAATTTTGCCCAATGCTTACAAGATATGGAATTTCTTTTTAAAGATTGAGTAAGAGTTAGTTCGTTGATTATCTTCTGATCCGAGTTTCGATTTATCAAGTTGCGTTGATACGTTTGCCTTTTTATTTTTACGCTTTATTGTCTCTTTTTTATTAAATAATATGCAGTGCTTCTTGGGAGCGCCCCACATTGTGAAGAATAAGAAAACCAAGATCAGTATAAGTCGCGAAAGTTGATTCTTGACCGATTGTAGATCTATATTTTAGAAAAATTCTACTTTCGATTTTAAAGAGGCCTGTGTTTAGAAACTTTCCCTTTTTTTTATATTTGAACTCAAATGTTAGATTATTAAACGATAGATTATTGTTTTCAAGATATATTTCTGCGTTAAAATTATTTGTTTTTATGGACCATGTGATACTTGATCATGAAAATTTGTCATCAGATATTCCTTATTAATTTCATAAACGAATTTTATTTTGAAAATTGATACTAGAAACAAATGTTAAGAAATGAGATATTAATTGATGGTTTTTAATCAGAATCTAAAGGCAAATAGAAATCATTCGTTCATATGTTTTGATTTGATCGAATTCAATTTGATATACTTTGGAATATCTAATTTGTTTTATATTATGTTGCCAATAATGTTAAGTGTAATCGAGAATTAGAATTTATCATTAGAAAATCATCAAATATTATTTGATGATTTTCCAATTGAAAAACATAAGTGAATGATCATTACAGACTTTGGACTTTTTTGAGAAATCCATAATTGTACCAATAGCAACATGAATCTGGAAAAATAGTTTCTTGCAATTTTTCAGATATTCAATCGAGGGTTTAACTACTTTGCGATTCTGGTTTACGATATAAATCTTTCACAAGATCGCGTGATATCCTTCTGAATCATTTCAGATTCGCTTAAAGTTTTGAGATCCTTTTAAATATTTCAAATTATTATTATTAATATTTTATTAAATAGTGAAATCTCTGAAATCCTCAAAAGTCCTATATCATCTGATAAAGCTAATTGGAATTCCTTGAAATTTTTTAAAATAACTTAACAACTAATAAATGTTTTGAAATCATTGAAAACCGTTTTGAATCACTGAAATCTGTTAAAAGCCCTCTAATCCTGTTGAAATCCTCTGAAATCGCTGTAAAATTCTCAAATTTTCCTACGACCCCCCTCCCCCCCCCCCCCCCCCCCCCCCCCCCACCAAAACACAAAAAAAACATCAAAAAAACAAATAAAAAAATTTATCGCCAACCCCCCCCCCCCCCCCCCCTAGGAATATACCAAAATTTCTTTTGAAATATGAAAAAAAATCATTGGCCACAGGAATTTTCTAAATCTTTGAAGTCTCTTCAAATTTCTTGGAAAATTGTAAAATTTTCAAAAATATTTTTAATCTCTCGAAGCGCATTAGAATTTTTATTGTCGACTACCGCGTATTTGTAACAAAATCCATACAAATCATTTAAAATACTTTGTAATCCTGTAATTTATCTTGGAATTTATAATATCTCTTAAGATTGCTTCAAAAATCTTAGAACTTTGAGATAGGAGAAAACCTCTTCAAATCTTAAAAGTTTCTAGAAATCCTTTGAAATGTTTTCAACATTTTTGGAACCGTTAAAAAAAGGTGTCAAAAAGTGTGAATAGTGGCCTGAGTCACTTGTTTCTTCGTAGTCACCAATTATTGGAATAAGTAGGGCTTTCACTAAAAACCAGTGAAATCTCACTCATTTAAATATAAAAAGTAATACGTACCTGCTTATGAACTGAACAATATCAAATAACAGATTTTAATTATTTAATATCTTTGGTAACATACTTTGGGTAGCGCTCGTTCCTACACAAATATATTCCTCGAAAAATATAGTGTACACAAGGTGTACTGACTAGTGTTTTTCTCACAAAAATTTTGTCTACACAAGATCAAACAGTATTATATTTTTTACACACAAAAGATTTTCTATACAAAACATTTTCCACTGAAAATTAAATAGTAATTATTTAGAATACAGGGTGGTGACTTGACCGGGAAACTAGGAATTTTATTGACCGGGAAAAACCGGGAATTTACTTGACTCAACCTAAACTATTAAAAATTCTACCGAAAATATACGAGATATGACCACTTTCTTTTTTGAATGAGAAAGATATCTTATTATTTTATTTGAAGAATGTAACGCTCCTTTAATCTCATTCTCAAAGCATTTAAATACATCTAACATATACGTCATGAGAGGGAGAATTTCTTCTTTTTCCATTATAAGAGAGGTGTTTTGCAAATTTGTTGCTCTGTGAAATTTTCGTAGCCGCCTTAAATTCGATAATTGGATTGGTGATAGCCTAAACCTACAAAAAGAATAATTATCTTCATTTTTAACAAAAAAAAAAAGGTGTTTTTCCACGTTTTATTTACTTTTCCTTATTTATCTGACTTGGGACAGGGAATTCCAGAAAATAATTATAGCTTTTATTTTAGGGCAGAGTTTCAGTGAGAAAGTATAATTTTACTTGGTGCAGGGAATTTTTCACATGGAACGAGAACTGTTCCAACTAATTATAATTCGAATTTAGAATATAGGAATCTTTAAACATCGTTCTTCCAATCCAAAATTCGTCGCGATTTTAAAGTCCCCTGTTCTTAATCTTAAATAAAGTACTTCAAGCTCGTTTAAATTTTTTGTTGCAAATTCATCCTTTTGGTGTTAAAAAATCAAAACTACTAGTTTGTAATTTAAACTTGTTTGTTGAAAATCAAATTTTCTTCCTAAAGATGCATATTTCGATTCAAAATTCACCTCTGGTTGAAATTGTAACTATTTTGTTGTTTTGTATTTGAAAATTAAACTATTTCTTTGAGAATCTATGTACTTTGTGCAAAAATTTGGCTTTTTTGTAGAAAATTAATCTTTTGCTCAAAATACATCTATTCATTTGAAGATTCATCATTATATTGAAAATTCATGAGTTTGGTTGAAAATCAATTACTCTAACTGAAAATTGAACTGTTTCATTTTTAGTGGAAAATTGATCATTTTTAGTTCAAAATATTCGACATTTGGGAGAATATTTGACTTTTAGAATTGGGAATTCCATTCTTTCGTCGAAACTTTGCATATGTTGTTGGAAAATCTATTTTTTGTAGAAAATTATATTTTTCTTCGGAAGTTGATATTCTTCTTCAAAAATTCTTCTTTACACTTAACAATTATTCAAGTTATACAGTCAAATATTTTTCATTTTAGTCGAACATTCATCTAGTTGAAAATTCTGATGTATTGTCTAAAATCAATTTTCCAAGTCAAAACTTTCGTTATTCCATTTTTTTTTGAAAACTTTTATTTTTATGGTGCGGATTTCAACCATTTTGTTGGAAAATAGTATTTTTTGGTTGAAAATTGTATTTTCGGGTTGAAAATTAATTTTTTGTCAAAAATTGATCTATTCTTTATAGTTGAATGTTCGTCATTTCACTTAAACATTCTTCTTTCTGATTTAAAATTTAACTGCTTTAGTTGAACATTTATAATTTTATTTGATTCTTCATCATTTTGTGTATAAATGTAATGATTTGTTTGACAGTTTTTTTTGTTTTTTGGAGGATAGCTTTTTTTGTTGAAAGTTATTCTTTTGTTGTTGTAAGTAATTTTTTGTACTGAAAATTCAAATTATCCCAATTGAAAATTCCATAGTTTCATTCAAAAGTCTATTTGTTCAGTTCAACATTTATTTTTTTCTGAATTTAAAATTTGAGTAATCAAATTTTCGTTTATCAATCTTTTTTAGTAAAAGTTATTTATCTGTTTGAAAGCTCGACTCCTTCGGTTGAAGATTCTATTTTTTTTAGTATAAAGCTTTTATGCTTGGTTTAAAATAGGGTTTTTAAACTAAAAATGGTACGGTTCCATTTTTGGTTTAAAATAATAATTTTCGGACTTTGAAATTCGACTGTTTTCTTGAAACATGATATTTTTTCTTAGAAAATGATTCTATCCATTTGGAAATTAATCTTCTTGTTTGAATCTCCACCTTCGTGATTGAAAAATAAAGTGCTTCAGTTAAATATTCATCTTTTTAGTTAAAAATTCATCTTCTTGATTTGAAATTAAACTTTTCTGGTTGAAGATTTTTGTTATCATACATCGATTTGTTCAAAATAAGTTTAACTGTTTCAATTTTTGTGAGAAAATGATTTTTTTTTTTTTTTGTTGAAAATTAGAGAACGTCATGAATAAAAAGGAACGTTTGCGTTTTGAGACAAATATAAATATTTTGCTTCTAGTTGACCGGGAAAAATGGAAACATTGACCTTGAATCTTGTCAAATTTTTTCAGGAGGGTTTGGAGTGGGCGTGCAGAAGTATTAAAAAGAAATAATCCCAAAGAAGAGGAATGAAGCTGGGAATTTTTTGCAGTATGAAAAGTGAAATACGAATTCTTCGGCGTGCATACACTTTATTTGGTTTTACCTAATATGTACAAGGATTGCTATGATTAATAACTATATTTATATTTCGCGTCACGTTGAGCCGATCTAGTCGTTTGACTTCCGTCCATGATAATTAATTTTTAATTCCCCTTATCAGGCTTTATTGAAGCGTTTGTCGTTTTCTCCGCGAATGCGTTGACGAGAGCCCGCGAGATTGGTGCCTTCTATTCTGTTAACTGTAAAAAAGGGTCTCTTTCCCAAATTTAAAAATAGGCGAGTGCAAATGCACGAGACAATATGCACCTATATAAAAGCACCATGAAGAAAATCGTCATGTTGCACTGACAGCAAATTCAAGATGTACCTTTTAAAGTCCGTATTAAAGATATAAATACTATGAATACAAAACAGGCCTTAAGTCTTAGACTATAATGGAAATGTACTTTGTTTTTTGTCCTTGTTTAGCGTCCTTATAATCGAAGACGTTTTAACAAATCGGGGTCTTGATTTTTTTATATTATTATTTAATTATTGTCTTTGCCAAGGAAGAACTTCGAACTATCTTAGGGGCTAAAGAATCGAGGTAAAATCGAGAATTCATCTGTGTTCGCGATTATTTGGTCTTGAACATGAATGATCGATGCTCAATAACTGGCAGTCTCTTTCAGAATTCGTACAGACTTGAACCTCATTAAAGCTCGTTGTGGGTGTACTCTGTAGTCACTCTGAGCTCCTCTTCGTGGAAAGCTGAACAGTCGACCGGATACTTTTCCTGAAATTGAAACACATAATTACATTTTTCTTCATTATTATTTATATTTTTTAAATTTCTCTAATGTATTCATTTGGAATAGATGTTCACTTGTATAGTAACAAATTTGAACCTTCAGTTTGGCGTAATTTAAGGGCATGTGACATTCTATTACGTGACCAATTACTGAATTTTATTATATTCGGCGGCTTTTCATACAGAAAAATTAATGTCTGCTCAATAATTGTGATTTTATCAATTTTTGATTCAGAATGTAACGGAGTACATGGCTTTAGAACTTTATCTGAAATCGAAATCAATAAAATTGCACTGTTTGAACAAAATTAAAACCCGAATGGGTCAGGCAGATTTGCCCCTTTTTTTAAACCAATTTTTAAATTTTCAACCCAATTTTTCTATTTTTCGAATTATGAAGCCTGAAATTCTGAACAGATTTTGAAGCTTTATTTAAATCTTATATGTCTCAGAGGAATATGTAATACTAAATCGTTAAATTTCGGAAATTTAAATTGGAAATTATAAACAAATGTTAAACAGTTGAATTATCAGGACTACAGGTATTTACCGAATACAGAATTTATCCAAAAAAAGAGTATAGGCCCTGTTTATCCAACGAAGAAGTAATTTTTGTATCCGTGGAGTAAAATAGGACAATTAAATTGTGAGGTTAGGGCTAAGTTTCAACTAAAAATGTGCCCTTATTGGAAGTTTCATTCGAAAACCTTCACTTTGTAAGTTCAAAAATGCGAATTTTTTTATTGATAAATACGTTGAAGGATCTGAAATGTTAATTTTCAAGTCAAGAAGACAAATTTTCTACAAAACAGTTGGATTTTCTACCCCAAAATATTATTTTTTACATTAGGAATAGTTTTTTCTACCTTAAAGTCTGATTTCCAACAAAATAGTAAAATTTTTAACCAAACAGTTTCATTTTCTACAAGAAATATCGCTTTCCATGATAAGAAGTTAATTTTCAACCAAAAAGTTGAATTTTCTGATAGCGTCATAAATCTTATACGAAAAAAAAAGAATTTTAACAAAGATCTTCAACTTTTACCCATGTATGTTTCTTATTTAAAACTAAAAACAGATTAATTAAAGCACATGTTATATTTGTACAGTTATTGGTAAATCTACAACCAAAATAGATGAGTTATATTAACCAAACACTTTCCTTATTAACCAATAAAGATTAAATTCCAACCACGCAGGTTAACCTTCTACCAATAAGATGAATTTTTAACTGAATACATGAAGTTTCAATCAGGAAAGATCAAATCTTAATCCAAAGTATAAATTTTCAACCAGATATATCAATTTTCAAACAAAGATGGAAGAGTTAAAAATTTCAGTTTGAAAAAACGATTACCCACAGAAAAAAAAGATGAATTCAAAAAAAATAGTAAATGAAAATAATAATATTTGATTGAATGCCGTTTTTTTTTTTTTTTTTTTTTTTTTTTTTTTTAAAAGTGATTTTTTAAATTTTAAATCTATGATTTTTTTTAAAACTTCTTTCCTTTTTTTGTAAATTAAATGATACTTTCAATTGAAAAGATGATTTCTGGACGAAGATTCTTTTTTCAACCAAAAAGGATACGAATTTCCAGCAAAAAGAAAAACCCTCTTCAACCGGAAAAAAAATTTCCAACAAATTAATTTCGCGGACTCAAAATATAAAAAATCTATTTTCCGTTTGAAATTGGACGATTTTATTTAATAATTTTACAATTAAATTTTTCACTGGAAAGTCATCTTTTTTTATTGGAAATTGAACTATTTGCACAAAATTTTAAGAAGTGCTAAATATTTCTTGTCTTGGTTCCAAGTTGACCTATTCAGTCAACAAATTCCTTTTTTTTTGGTTGTTGGAAAATTAATTGTAGAATTTTAATTCTTCCATTCTTGGTTCAAAATTGATATTTTTTCGATGAAAATCTAACTATACGGTTAAAAATCAACTCATTTTCTTCTTATGTTGCTTTTTTCCTATAAATGAATCTTCCTCATTTACGATCCAATTTCTTGGTTGGAAATAGAACTACTCTGTTGAAAGTGCATTTCATTTTTCAAAGATCTCTTTGATTAAACCAACTCTTTGGTTGAAATTTTGACTATTTGTTAGAAAATTAAGTATGTTGTTGAAAGTTAATTTACCCTTTCGCCGCAAAACATCAGCTGTTTTGTTGAAATTTTCTCGTTCTGTGTTTCAAAATTCAATTATTTTGGTAGGAATTCCCAGTGTTTTATAGAGAATTCGCCTTGTTAACTATTTGATTAAAAATTAAACGGTGCCGTTCAAGATTTTATTATGTATTTTGTTGAAAATTCGTCTTTCTGAGTCTAAGTTTTTTCTGATTTACAATTCAACTACGTGGTTGAAAGTTTTACTTTTTTGTTAGAAAATCATTTTTTGTAGAAGATTCATTATTTCAGTTCAAAGATAAAAAATTTTGTTTTATACTCTATTATATCGTTCAAAAGTAATATTTTTCGGTCAAAACTTTGACTGTTTTTCAGAAAATTTGTCTTTGGGGCCGTACTTAAATTACGTAAGACGTTGGGGGG
>WSXT02223921.1:0-16729 GCA_011762715.2 Neuroterus valhalla | reverse complement strand
TGTGTATTTTTTCTTGAGGATTCAACTTTATGTAAAACATTCGTCTTTATTGCTTGAAATAAATGGGTTGGGAATTCGTCTTTTTTTATAAATTGATTTTTTGAACTGAAAATTTAAAGATTGCATTTTTGGTTCAAAATTGATCTTCTTTAGTTGAAAATTTATTAATTTGGTTAAAAGTCATCTTTCTTGATTCAAAGTTAACTTTCTTGTGGTAAATGCTACTATGTGTTCGGTTGATGATGAAACCCAATAGTCGAATTTTCAACACACAAAGATGCATTTTCAACTAAACAATTAGGTTTTCTAACCAATAAGATTATTATTTGACTAAAAGCCGTTGAACTATATAAAAATAGTTGAGTTTTCAAGTCAAAAAGACGAATTTTATTTGAAGCAGGTAATTTTATCCAAATAAAGCTCATTTTCAAAAAAAGGTGAATTTTCAATCAAAACAAACAAATTTTCATCTACAGAGGTAATCCTCTGAGAAAATGAATTTTCAACAGAGTAGTTTAACTTCACAACAATAAGTTGAACTTTCAAACAAGAAAAATTGATTTCTAACTAAGAAGATCAATGTTGAACCAAACGTGAATTTTGATCAAAAAACTTAATTTTGCCGGAAATATTAATAATTTTCAACGAAAATATCAAAGTTAATTTTTTTGCTCATGAGATGCATAGTGTAGGTATTAATCCAAAAAAAAACAACATACCAAATTCTAATTCTGGCGCAGCAAATAATAGAATATCCTTATCTTTATAATGCTTCCGAAACACGCCTGAAAAATTAAGAATTGAGAGAGAAGGTGAAGAACGAGAAAGGCAAAAACAAACGAGTATAGATAATTAGATATAGCCAGACTTTAGAGTATAGAAGGGACCGACGGGACTTTGGTGGTGAGGAGGCTGAGGGGCAAAGGCAGGCGGTTGATGAGTGGCGGCTGGTGGGGGAAGATTCCCCTCGTGCGGCATCTTTGCGGCGTTTAAGGTCTGGGAGCTCTGCCTGGTAGCTATTGAACCCAGTAGTTCGCAGAGTGGCAGGTTGGGGCGCATTGTGAATTCAAATTCCCAATACGGTTAGCTAATTAGAGGTTAAAAAATCATGATGGAATGCTTTGCAAGTTGATCATGATTGAGAGATTGAGATTGAGACGTTGATTGAAAAAGTAATCACGATTTGCTAATCATTGACCTTATCGCCGATGGTGAAATAAACCCTAAAAGATAATATTATTCAAGAAAAGAAATCAACTAACCCACTATAGTCCATCCTTCCAGCTTGTGGATAGCGAAGGCCCCGGCTATTATGTAGCACAACATTGCACCCAGGCAAATGCTGATTGGTGCAAGAATTGTAACATTGGGCCTGTCACCTGACCCTAGACTCGAAACCTCGTCCTTTGGACTAGCTTTAATCTCAACACTGGCAAAAGTCGAGGCATTCGCCCGGACGTAAAATGGCTCTTGCAATTGTATCTGCTGTTGCTGCTGAGCTAGTTCTTCTTGTTGCCTTTTCTTTTTCATTCGCCTTTCTTTTTCCTGAAAAAATGTTGGGCTTTATCGAATCCTCTAGTGATAATTTAAATTGATAAATAAAAAAGACTGTGAGTGGTAGAACGCGTGGATTACCTACAAAAATGGAGGAGTAGTTGGACAAGAATAAACTGGAGCTGCTCATATAGGGAATCAAGAGGCGAATCAAGAGTTGCAGAGGACAAAAGAGCAGATGGGAGGTATAAAGAACAACGTGAGGGTAGGAGATGAGAATCTGAGGAAAGAGATGGACAATTTAAGGGAGAAATCGAAAGATCAAAGGACGTGGTGGTGTTGACATGGCAGTGAAAAGAAGGTAAGATGAAACAGATAGAAGAGAAGATCAGGGTGTGAAAAGAAAGGCCAGAGAAAAGATTCGAGGAGGTAGAGGGTAGGTCAGATCAAATATAAGAAAACATGATTGAAGAGAAAGTGGAAGGGCGTAGGAACAAGAAAGAGGAGATAGTGGCGGAGGAAAGGATAATGGCAATGGAGTTAAGAATGCATGCGAAAGAGAAGGAGGATAGAAGAAATAATATCGTGAAAGGAGGCTGCAGTTGAGGAGCAGGAAAAGATGAAAGGAAGCGGGACTGCCGCTGCAGAGCATAAGGGGGTTTGAGGGCAAGATAGATCAATAAGGGCTAGAGAAAAAGGAAGAATGAAGAGGTTATTGAATAAGAAAGCTTGCAATACACGTTGAAGGTTATGCAAAGTGAAAACAGGGTACAAGATAAGAGAATTAACATTGTTCACGATCTGACGTGGAAAGAGAGAAAAATGAAGAGGATGCTAAATGCTGAATGGGGAGGGAGAGAAGTAAAGGTAGAGCGATGAAGGAAGCATATAAAAAAAAGAAATGGAGGAATGTAAGTGTCGGATGAGGAAAATAGGAGTTGAAAAAAGTGCAGGACTTCGTTTTCCAGTTTGGAAGTAGAACCAAGCAATGATTGCGTTGTTTACAGTTTGCTGTGACTGTGGTTAAATTTGAAGAGAGTTGGTGATAAGAGGGAGTAAAGGAGTTATGCGACCGGAGGATTGTGGGTAATAGATGAGGGGACAATGGGATTGGAAAGAAGGGTGAGGAACGAGAATGAGGAAAAGTTGAATGCAGAGTGTTGACAGAGAAGAGAAATGTAAGTTTATTAGAAATAAGGATTGGAGAAGAAAATAAAGAAATGAGGAAGGAAATGGCTGAGGTTAGGAAAAAAAAACGGGAAATATAGATAAGTAAGACAAAGATCGGAAAAAAGGATGCAGGCCTCAAGATGAATTAGGAAAACCAGGAGGAGTCTAAGAGAAACATAAGAAAATTAAAGAGTAGAATAGAAAGTATGGAAACTACAAATAAGGAGTTCAATGTTGTAAAAATTGAGAATACTGATAACAGATAAGGTCGCCGGGTGGAGAGAGAAGAAATGTATGTAGGAGAGGGGGAAGAACATTATTAAAGACTAAGTAGAAGGCCGTGAGAATCAGAATTAGGAGATGGTGGTGAGGGACCTGATAAGGGCAAGTTAGAGTGAGGCTTTAGGAAAAAGAGAAGAATGAATAGCGGTTGTGGAATTGAAAAGCTAGCGATATAAGTTGGAGCAAATGCGAAATAAAAGCAGGATGAAGGAAAAGGTTGTTTACTTTGATCACGATCTGACGTGGAAAGAGAAAGGCATTCGAAGAATGCATCTTGACAGGGCTAGAAAGAAGAGGAAAATTGGAAAAAAGCAAAGGTTGGACATAAGGAAATGAAAGTAGAGGAGAGGATGTGGGTGTGGAAAGAATAAAAAGGCATCGAAAGAAGTGCAGGCGAAATTTTTCAATTGTGAGTAACGGGGGGAGGGGGGGTGTAGCCACATTCTTTTCCGGAACGTAGCAAGGGAAGAAAGAAAGATGAGGACATTTGGAGTTTCGTACAGGGATTTGGTGTTCTAGGTCAGGTTGAAGGAGAGAACAGGGATAGTGGGGAAATCATAATAAGAATCAGAAAGGCATTTGAAGAAGAATTTCATAGTGTTGGAGAAAGGCAGAAGGTGCAAATGGGACTTCAAAGATAGGACGGATGACGTGCAAGTTTGTGACCATGGAGAATGGGAAGTGGATGAAAAGGATTTTAGAAAGAGTGTAAGATTCTATAGGCAAGAGGAAGGAGGATATGATAATATGAGAGTACGGGAGGAAGCCTCACTGCAAGAATAGAGAGCGAGAGGGGTCTCTAAAGGAATAGAGAAACTTCTGAAGAAAAATAGAAAAATATGGTTATTAATGAAGACGGGAAGATTTCGAATTACTTTGAGGTAGGTAGCGGATGAGTGGTCACGAATATGATGATAACTGGGGACGCGGGGGGAGAATACACTTATGTGGGTAAGTAAGGTGTATAAGTGATGGACTATGTGGTCCTAAATATGCAAGGTTGGGAGAGGATGGAGAGATTTGCAGTAAAAAGAAGGATAGAATCAGACCATATGCTATCAATGTTATAAATAAGAGGCTAGGGCAGTAAAGGGCAAGGAGGAGAAAAAGTGTCGATGTGGAAGAAGGAGATGTGAACGGGGAAAGCTATAAAAAAATATCAGGAGCAGTTGGGAAAAGTGAGTTTCAAAGGATGGTCGGTGGAAGGGATATGGGGAGATATGAAAGAGAAAGAAAGAAGGTGTGTGCAGAAGAAAGTATTTAGAAAGAAAAAAATGAATCGTGGAACCGTGTTAAGATGGGAAACGTTAAAAGATGAAAAGGAAGGTTAGAAGGGAAAGGAAAGAGCAATAAAGAAAGTGATATCTCGAAGCGTAGTTATGAAGTTATGAAGTAAGTGAGTAGAAAGTGATGAGTAGAGAAAGTTTTTAAAAGAATCATTCCCGGGCTTAGATCAACGAGATGAAGATGAGGGGAGTAGAAGAATGAGAAAGGAGGGAAGGATGAACTCAAATGATGAAGGGATACAGATACAAATAACGGATTTAAGAAGGTCGGAGGCAGCAGGCCTGGATGGAGTGAAGAACGAAGCATAGCTATTTGATATACCAGCAGTTCGAGATAGGTTGAAATGTATAATAAAGAAAGTATATGGGACTAAAGGATTTCAAAGAGAGTGGATGGAGGATCTAAGAGTGCCACTGTATAAGGGGAGGAATAGAGATAGGCAGGAAGATAAAAGGATAATCATACTAATGAATTCGGCGTAAAAAGTATATGCGATGGTATTGTCTATGAAATTTGACAAATTCTCAATTTATATCAAAATAGGATCATTCAATTTCTGAAAGGTAAAGAAAGCAATGAAAAGCTAGGAGGAGAAATGTAAAAATAATAAAAATATATCCTTACCTGCATTCTCCTTTCATCGTAGCAACAATAACCACAGTTTGAGCAGAGACAGCAACAAAGAGCTCGAGTGAAAACGCCTCGAGCGCAACGAGAAAGTAGACCTCCTGCACTGGATAAGTACACCAAAGTTAAAGGGATTCCTAAACTGGCGTAACCCATAGTTGCAACCTTGGCCCATGTTGACCTTGGCGCTATACTTCCATATCCTGAAAAGAAAAAATAAAAAAAATTTTTAATGAATGTTTAATATCAAATAAATTTATACAGTTAGGTTCATAGTTTTATACGTTTTTGTATTCTCAAATGAAGCTGTTTGTTTTATGAGATTAAAATATAATCGAACGAATTTGTTTTTATCTTATCTTCATTTCTCACCCTCCCTCACTTTCCCCCTTTCACTTTCTGTTATTTCTCAAGTACCCTTATTCTCTTTCATTTCCAAACAATTCTAGTTCCCTTATCCTACTTACTTTCTCATCCATCATTTTCCCTTCCTTCATTTTCCAAACCCTCACCATCCCTAGATAACGCAGATGTACCATCTCTGCCGATCTTAATCCTTGTTTCTCCTTATTACCCTCCACCCCTTATTATCCTTCTCAAAGTTTGCACTCGCCTCACTTTATCATTCCCTCACTTATTGTTTTCCTCACATTTCACCTTCACTACTCATTTCCTTAACCCTAACCACCATTAGATTATCATTATTAACTACCCTTGCTCCTGCCATTCTCGTTTCCCTTTATTCCCACTACCCTTTCTTCATCTGACATACCATCGAGTCTTCCTAGTTTCCTCTACTTCCCGAACTTCTATTTACATTAATGCCTACTTCTCTACAACTTGTTTTCTCTTACTTCCCTACCCCCTTACTTCTCCTTGCTATCTATCTTTCAAAACACAGATGGACACTCTACCGAAAGCATACGATACTCTGCTGAAGCTTCTGCGCAGGGTTACAGAACCCTGGAAATGGATAAAGTAAGATACTTTCCATAGTTTTTATCTTTAGAAACCTGAATTGAAGAGAAAGTGGTTTTTAGATTCAATAAATTCCCTTCCCTTCCTCCATCACTTCCCCTAATTTCCGTTCCCATCATTCCCTCTGCTTTACTTCTTATCTCTTTACTTGCCTCATCCTTACTACCTCTAGATCCCACTCTACTACAATCCCTGCCTCTTACCACTCTCGTTTTGCCGCATTTCCTTTCTTCACTTACTTCCCTTTCCACCATTTTCTCTTACCTCGCCTATGATTGTCCTCTCCCATCATTTCTCTATCCAACTTCAATTACCCTTGCTTCCCCTTATTCATTCACCTATTATTTTTCTTCGCCTAGCTTCACAACTACACACCCCCCTTATTATGCCCATCCTTTTATTTCAATTATTCCCTATTCTTGCCTCCCCGTTATTTCTCTTATTTCCCAGACGGGCAAACGTCCGAAACTCTCGTCTTGAATCGAAACTCTCGAGAATCTTTATTCTCTTGGTGTGTTATAATCATTATTGTGTCCATTCTCTGCATGATCATATTTTGAAAAATCATAGTTTTCACTGTTCAAGCAGAATCGAACAAGCTCCGTGAAAATCAATAATGAACCCTCAAATATTAAAATTCTGGAACAAGACTCTGAAGTATAGGGATAGGGAGAAGGATAGGGATAGGGATAGGGAGAAGGAGAGGGTGAGGGGAGAGGGAGAGGGTGAGGGAGAGGGTAAGGGAGAGGAGGAGAGGGTAGAGGGATGGAGGGGGGGGAGAGGAGGAGGGGCGGTAAGGGAGAGGGAGAGGGGGTAGATGGAGAGGGGGAGAGGAGGAGAGGGAGAGGGAGAGGGAGATGGAGAGGGAGAGGGAGACTTTTGCAAATAAAGGGATTGGGAGTTAGCGACAATATCTTACAAGGAGGCGGAAGATCAATATTTCGCTCAACCCTTTCTAGATTTCGTGATTGAGATTCCAATATAATTTTCGTCTTGGTATTGCCTCGACTCTCGACTTCAAAACCAGACAATATCGACAAATTTTTTTTCTAAACTGAAAACTAACAAATTGGTGGCTTGAATTGTCCTACCGGAAGTCCTAACGAAAAATGTGTATTTTTAATCAAAAAAATCTGCCCACTGCGCGGGTTCATTCTCATAGCGCGCTGCGCGTGCGGCTCGCTTCGCTCGCAAGTTTGAGCGCGCCTACGGCGCGCGTCATTCGAATCTCGCGGTTTGCGCTCGATTTGTTTTTCGCCTCGCGCTTCGCGCTCCGCTTCATGCGTGCTTGGTTTAGTTTACAATGCATGTAATGCATACGCAGAGTTGCAAATGTTGCAAAACTGCTCAAAACCTCTACTTCTATGAAGATTCTCACACATTCTCATTACAATACTCGCCACGAATATATACAACTCACATAGTTTGGCTAGCAAAGTGAATTTTACATTGTCTAAAAAGCGTTATCACGATTAAAACGGAAAATATACACCTTATTGCAAAAAATTTCATGTAAAACTTGTAGAACGATGAACAATTTTTTTATTAATTTTTTCTTCCTGTCTCTTATTGTTTGGCTTGATGATGGAATTTTTTTTGTGAGTGCGTTATCGCGATTGGAACGAAAACTATTCTTCTCATCGAAAAATAGTCGAAAGTGAATTTTTTGATTTTTCGAAGATAAACAATTTGTGTAGTTTAAATTTTTTTCATACCTCACATAGTTTTGCTCGAAAATGGAATTTTCAAATTTGGTAACATTTTTCACGATATTATTCAAAAACAAAGCATCTTATGAAAAAATGGTAAATATGAAATTTATAGGTTTTTTTCAAATGAATCATTTTCGTTCTAAAAAATCTTTTCGCACCTGGCATAGTTTGATCAAAAAATAAATCTTTCTATTTTTCATGCACTTTTTACCTACTATAAGGAACAGTACCTACAATTTTGGAATCTTAGAGAAAAATCCAAAAAAATGTTCAAAATGCTCCCCCTCTTTTTTTTTATCCAGAATAGCTGTTTAACGCACTTAACCCGTAGTTTTGGTCCCTTAAAATGGGTGCTAAAGCACGATCGGATATAATCATTCTTTCGATAGTCATCAAGTTCACAGATTACTTTTCCTTATTTTTTGTGCCATCAAGATTGGAATTTTCGATTTTTTGAAAAAATTCAAAAAGTTGTATTCGCGATCTTGTAGAGCTCCCAAGAAGAAACATTTTTTCTTTTTGACTTTCTTTTTAATCTTGCGTAATTTGGCTAAATATTCTCCTTTTCTTCTATATTTTTGAATTTTGAAAATGCCATAACTCCATTAATTTTTTTTTAACAAAAAAAATCATAAGCATAAATTGTTTCACTTTCTACCTGCTATAAGAAACCGTACTTAGAATGTCTAAATCTTTAAAAAAAAGTCCAAAAAATTTCAAAATGCTCCCCCTCTTTCATTTTCGGTCCAAAATAGATGTTTAACGAACTCAACTTGTATTTTTGATCCTTCAAAATGGGTGCCAAAGCACAATCGAATTCGATCATTCTTTCGAAAGTTATCGAGTTCACAGTTTATTTTTCATTATTTTTTGTGCAATTAAAAAAGAAATTTTCGATTTTTTGAGAAAATTCAAAAAGTTGCATTGACGATCTTGTAGGGCTCCCAAAAAGAAACATTTTTGCATTCTGACTTTCTTTTCAATCTTGCGTTATTTGTCTGAAAATTCTCATTTCTTTTATATTTTTGGATTTTGAAAATGCCCCAACTCTGATAATTTTGCTTTTATCAAAAAAAGTCATTGAGATAAATTGTTTTATTTTTCACCTGCTACAATAAATCCGTACTTACAATTTTTAAGACTTGGAAAAAAAAATCCAAAAAAATGTTCAAAATGCTCCCCACCTTTGATTTTTCATCCAAAATAGCTGGTTAACGAACTCTTCCTGTCTTTTCGGTCCCTCAAAATGTGTGCCAAAGGGCAATTCAATCCGATTATTCTTTCGAAAGTGATCGAGTACACAGGGTACAGACAGACAGACACCTTCGTAAAACCCATTTTTTCGGACTCAGAAGGTCTCAAAACGTGGATATTTCATCGAGTTCGCGAAAGTGAATTTTCACATAAAACCAATACCTTCTTATTCAGAATGAGAATGTAAAAAGTACTGACAAAAATTACTTAAGGAACAGTTTAGAAAATCAAAAAATGAAAAGGAAACTCTTTTTTTGTCTCTTTTCTTCTTATCTGGCGTACATTTCAGGGAAATCAAAACTTTCATTTCCAAAATTTTGGCTCGAATTCAGAAAATCCAGGGAATTTTTTACAAGCACAAGAGGAAAAAAGTAAATTTCTTGATTATTTCCAAAAATACCGGGATTAGAAAGAAATCCCTGATTCTATTTTGAAACCGAATCTTCCGAAAGTGTTTAATATCCTAGTATTGAACTTTTGGGGTCAGAAATGAGACATATACCAAATCTCAAGGCTCTTTTGAATTTTAGCTTTTTTCCATTTTACTCATTTTTAAAAATTGCTTATGTGATTATTTTGGATAAATAAAGCTCTTTAGGTTCTAAAAACGATCGAATTTCGATTTCCTCTACTTGAGTTCAATTTGAAAAGACTCATCTCTGGTGGAGGCAAATATAACAAGTTTTTCTTTCGCTATGGGCTTCCTTTTTTCCTCGGAGAGCCATATTTCTTTGGCAACCTCTAGTCGGCTTTACAGTCCATAAATCTACACTAAGAAGATTCCAAGTGAGACTACGCCATAAAACTAAGCTATTTGCCTGTCGTATTGGTAGCTTATGTGAAAAATTCTTTACACTCCAAAAGCTTTCCCCCATTAGGCAAGTTTCTAAATATATATGTATAGTTTTCCATTTTTAATTTCTTTCCAAATATCACATCAAAAAAAGGAGCCAAAAATCTACAACTCCATCAACAAAAAAAATAGTAGTTTTAAATCTTGTAGTTGTAGAATTGTTGTAAATCTACAACTAGCAATCAGATAAATAACCAAGAATCCAACGACTAAATTTGGACACACACCTCCGAATATTCCTATTAATAAAGAAACGTGAAGAAAAAAGAGAAAAGATAAGAGAGGAAGCAAACTCCAGATCCTCTTCTTTCCCTTTTTTTATAACTTTCATCTTTTTTTCTCAAAAAAAAACACAAAACAACAATATTCGAAATATCTGTTTTTGGTAGATATTTCAAATATCAATAAATAAATGAAAAACGAATAAAAGAGGAAGCAAACTCCAGATCCTCTTTTTCCCCTTCTTTATATCTTTCGTCTTTTTCTCTCAAAAAACACAAAATAAAAATATTCGAAATATCTATTTTTGCCGGTTCAAATGCAATTTTTCGGTTTAATATCAAAAAGATTCCAATTGAGACCACATCAGTCAATTGAGGTATTTCCTCGTGTGCCAACAACACGCAGTATTCTACAGTGGTCACCCATCCAAGTACTAACCGCGACCAATACTGCTTAACTTCAGTGATCAGGCGGTAACCGCTCTTTTGAGCTTGGCATGGCCGTTGGCTTTTATCATTCAGAGAGGCGAAAATGTGGTTTACTTATATAATATATCAAAGATAGAGTAGCAGTTACCGGGCTGGCCGTAGTCTCCGTGAGAGAAAATTGAAATCGCCAGGAAATTCAATTTTGAACAAAACTGAAAAGGTTTGATAATATATATTCTCTTATACATTATTCATGCTCAGAAATAAAAAGAAAACATCTTTTTCTTTTAAATTCTTCATTATTTTAATCCGCACGTAGAATATGCATAAGATAAGAATTTGACATAAAATTATGAGAAGATAATGAAAATATTAGCGATTCAGTTCCTAGGTGTTGAAATTGGAACTCGTTTAGATATCAGACTATTTTATAGTGGATAAATTTTATTGCACGAAAAAGACTTGCTCGTGTGAAGTAAAACAAGCACACCTTTATTCCATTAAACTCGAGCTAGATTGAATTGTGAATTAGATTCTATTATTGAAACTGACTTGTTTAAAAGTATAAACTGCAAGAAATGGATTGATTAGTACTTATTCCGAATTGATTGCTTATCTATTGATAGCTTCATTCATCAGCAGTTTAAAGGAATCGAAGCCTTAAGATTTATTTGAAAGAATTATTTTTTTGGAGGAATGGAAAAAATCTACCTCAGCCCGGATTCGAACTCGGTTACGTTATTAGTAAACGCTCCTATGTATAGTAGTGTTCCTGGTTCAACCCCTGGCGTGACGCCTTTTTTCCTCTCATAAAAAAATATTGGAATTTTATTCAAATGTAGCAGAAGGATAAACCCCAAAAATTATTTATTATTTATTCCTATTCCTGAGAAATTACCTTATATTTTTAATAATTGTTCCAATATATCATTTTTATTCATTATATTGGAAAAAACGAATCTCATTTTTAAGTCCACAAAAATTTATCCAATCACATCCCAATTCCAATTAAGAATCACAAGTTTTAATGTGATATTCCGAACAAGTTTGATTTTTTGGGGTCTAGAAAATGAACTGTTTAGCTTCAAAATGATTAATTCAAAAGTGTTTTTTTTTATGTTACCTAAATTTCAAATCCCAACCATGTTAACAAGAAAGAGCTCAAAAGAGCTTGTCAGTTAGAAAACTTCTAAATAAAGAATTATGAAAATATCAAAAACTATTACGTTTACATCATTTTCTCTATATGGAAGGTAAATTTGATGATAAAACCATATAATCATCAGCTTATCTGCAAATGATCTTATATGTTTTGGGAAAAAATTGGAAATTCGTGCATATTTATTACATTTTATTCGTTATTATTTTAAGGAAAAGAGGTTGAGCATATCAAGTCCTTCATAAAATCAAAGTTTAGACTTGTAATAGTAACATAAACAATGACAAGAGTCAAGGACAACTCCCAGACAAGTTGAACTTGTCTGGAAGTTGTTTCTGCTTCTTGTCATTATCCATGTAATTATTTTGTCTGTTGACGTTCATGTATAACTATAAATATAAATGTATTCTTTTGATACATCGGGGCCACATCAAGTCAGATGCGGCAAGTCTTACCTGCGGCAAGTCTTATCTTTGTAAAGTCTCTCTATCGGCATGTCTCCCTTGCGGGAAGTCTCTCCTGCGACATGCCACTCTTGCGACAAATCTCTTCTGTGGCATGGCTCCCTTGAGACATGTCTCTCCTACGGCAAGTGTCTCTTGTGACATGTCTCTTGTGGCATATTTTCCAAGTAGATTGACGATTTTGTAGTAAGACTCTTAAACCGAATCGTCCACCTGCGGCATCTCTCCCCCTCCAAAGAAGCAGAAATGCGTCATGTTTCCCCCAAGAAAAATTCGCTGTGTCAGAATACTGCTCATAAAAATTATGTAGGTCAAAACCTCCCCCTTTTTCTAAGTCTTGTAGGGGACGGAAATGCAATCCTGAGAGTGGTTATGGAAATAATGGGGGTTACATATCTTCCTCTTTTCCCAAGACCTGTAAGGGGCAGGAATGCACTCCTGTGATTGGTCATGGGAATAGTGTCACATAGTCAAAAATGATGAATCGGCTTAGGAAGACTTGCTGCAATTCCGACACTCTGGCAGAGAAGAGATGCTGCAGGGAGACAATTTAGATCGCTGTTGAGACTTGCCGCAAGGGAGACTCTCTGCAGGCGAGAGATGCCGCAGATGAGACTTGCCACATGTGACTCGATATGGATCCGATACATCGTACTTTTTGCCCTTTTTGTTGAATTCACCTGACTGAAAAATTGTTTTTTTCCTTCTTTGGAAGGGAATTTTTCAAATCGAGGGCTGAACTGTTCTATTTTTGTTGGAAAAATTAGATTTTTGGAATGGATACAAAAAAAGAAAAACCGATTTATTTCGTCGTAAATTCGTTCATTTTGAGGGAAACGTAATCTTTTATGTTAGAAAATTAATTTTTTGAATGGAAAAATATTTCGTTGTTGAAAATTCAATATTTTGTATCAAAAATTCAACTTGATCTCCAGAAATTCACATTTTGGCTAAGAAATCAACTTTCGGGTAAAAAATGCAACTCTTTTTGAATATTCATTTAATTTGTTCAAAGATTTGACTATTAGTGGAAAATGCATCTTCGTGTGTCAGAAATTTCACTGCCTGGTTGAAAATTGGTCCCTTTGTATTGAGAATTCATCTTTCTCGGTTAAAATTTAACTTTTGTGTTGGATATTCATTTTGTAGTTTCGAAAATTCACCTGTCTCCTAAAAAATCCATGTCTTCCGCTTGAAGATGAAAGTAGAAACGAAAGTATTTTTTGTTGAACATTGATCCTCTTTTTTAAATCTAACTATTTCGTTAGAAATGCATCTTTGCAAGTTGAAAATTCACCGTTTTTTTGGTTGAATTCAAATCTTTCTTGATGATAATTCGCTTATGTGACTTTAAGTGGTATGTGGAAATATTGTGTGAGAAATCTAACTATTTAATTTAATATATAATCTTCTT
This sequence comes from Neuroterus valhalla, assembly GCA_011762715.2. Classification (NCBI taxonomy): domain Eukaryota; kingdom Metazoa; phylum Arthropoda; class Insecta; order Hymenoptera; family Cynipidae; genus Neuroterus; species Neuroterus valhalla. The sequence goes on along the minus strand of WSXT02223921.1, from coordinate 3,385 downwards.
GTTGGAAATTGAACTGCTTGGTTGGAGTCATCTTTCTAGATCGAAAATTCAACTTTTTTAGCTCTGAATAGTTATGCTCTTCCGTTCAAGATCTAATCTAATATTTCAAAAACCCATGATTTAATTTCCTGTTTCGAATTGATGACTCAACTATCTTTCAATTTATTTCACCCATCATATTTTCAAATTTTGTCCCAAATGATGTTTTCCTTCCCGATTTTGAATTAGTTAAACCAATTTTTTATTTGATTTGGAACATTTTCAAACATTCGAAAATAATCAATCAATTCGTAGTGATTGAACGCTTTGGTTGAAAATTCAACTTCCCCGTAGATGATTTGTCTCTCTAGCTTCGAAATTCAACTCTTCTGTTGAAAACATTCGAATCTTTTGATAAATCTATCGAGTTGAAAATTTTCTTTTCTTGTAGAGAAGAAATTTCAATATTGAAAATTCAACTATTTCCTTTTTGCATAGGAAATTGAAAAACAGGGATAACAATTAATCATTTGGGAGGAAATTGAACTTATTGGTTCAAACATTATTATTGTGAGTTGAAAATTATCTTTCTGGTTTGGAACTGATAAATTTTGTTGAAAGAATAATTATTTTGTTAAAGTCACCTTTTGATTAAAATTCCAGTATTAATAATAGGAATCTCATCTTCCTTAAAACTCAACTATCGAGTTGAGAATGCAACTATTTTTTGTTCAAAAATTTGACTGTTTCTTCCAAATGCATCTCTGTAGACTGAAAATTGAACTTCTTTGTCAATGGCATATTTTTTGGCGAAATATGTGACTAATTTGTCAAATATTCATCCATTCGGCAATTTTCAGTTTTTTTTTCCTGAATATGAATTTTTTTTTTTCATTCAACTATTCCGTTCGAAAGGCGTGTATCTTCTTGGCTAAAAAATTCGAATATTAGGTTGAAAAGGCAAGTGCCTTTGGTTCAATATTAATCTTCTTCGTCTGAAAGTTTGGCTATTGGTTGCAAATGCATTTTTTAAGGTTGAAAATTCAACCTCTTTGTTAAAATTTGTCTTTACGGATTTGCAGTTAATCTGTTCTGGTTAGAAAAAAAGATTTTATTCAAAATCCAATTTCTAGGTTCATAAATTAAGAAATTGGTTCTTAGGGATTATAAATTTCTTTTTTTACATTCTCATTCTGAATGAGAAGGTATTGGTTTTATGTGAAAATTCACTTTCGCGGGTTTGATGAAATCTTCACGTTTTGAGACCCCCTGAGTCGGAAAAATTGGTTTTAAGAAGGTGTCTGTCTGTCTGTTGTCTGTAGCCTGTAGTCTGTAGTCTGCAATCTGTGTACTCGATAACTTTCGAAAGAATAATCGGATTGGGTTGCCCTTTGGCACACATTTTGAGGGATCGAAAAAACAGGATTAGTTCGTTGACCAGCTATTTTGGATGAAAAATCAAGGGGGGGGGGAGCATTTTGAACATTTTTTTGGACTTTTTTTCCAAGACTCAAAAATTGTGAGTACGGTTTCTTACAGTAGGTAAAAAGTGAAACAATTTATCCTTATGATCCTGTTTTGATAAAAACAAAATTGACGGAAGTGTGGCGTTTTCAAAATTCGAAAATATAAAAGAAAATGAGAGTTTTTAGCCAAATTACGCAAGATTGAAAAGAAAGTTGGAGAGAAAAAATGTTTCTTCTTGGGAGTCCTACAAGATCGCGAATACAACTTTTTGAATGTTCTCAAAAAATCGAAAATTCACATCTTGATGGCACAAAAAATAAGGAAAAGTAATCTGTGAACTTGATAACTATCGAAAGAATGATCATATCCGATCGTGATTTGGCACCCATTTTGAGGGACCAAAAATACGAGTTGAGTTCGTTAAACAGATATTTTGGATCAAAAATAAAAGAGGGGGAACGTTTTGAACATTTTTTTGGATTTTTTTTCTAAGAATCAAGAATCGTAGGTACTGTTCCTTATGGTAAGTAAAAAGTGAATGAAGAATAGAAAGATTCATTTTTTAGTCAAACTATGCATGGTGCAGAAAAATTTGAAGAACAAAAATTATTCTTTTTAAAAAACCTATAAATTTTATATAAAACACTTTTTTATAAGATGTGTGGTTTTTTATTAATATCGTGAAAAATTTTACCGAAATTGAAAAATTCCATTTTTGAGCAAAACTATGCGAGGTATGAAAAAAATTGAAACTACACGAATTGTTTACCTTCAAAAAATCTACAAATTTACTATCGACTATTTTTCGATGAGAAGAATAGTTTTCGTTTTATTCGCGATAACGCACTTAAAAAAAAAATTCCATCTCCAAGCCAAACAATAAGAGACAGGAAGAAAAAATTGATGGAAAAATTGTTCATCGTTCTACAAGTTTTAAATGAAATTTTTTGCAATAAGGTGTATATTTTTTGTCTTGATCGTGATAACGCTTTTTAAACAATGTAAAATTCAATTCATCTTTTCTTAAAATATCCGAATATTTTATTGAAAATGCATCTTTGCGGATACAAAAAAACTGCTGCCATTTATTAACCTATCTTTCTTCTTTGGAAATTTGACTATGCGGTTGAAAAGGCATGTTGAAAATTGAGCTCTTGGGTAAGAAATTCAACTATTTTTTTGAGAATGTAATTATTTTTCGTAAAAATTCAAATACCGTGTAACAGTTTCTTTTTTGGCAAAAAACGAATCTTTTTTGTGTCTATTTGCATAACTGTGTTCAACAAAATCCATCTATGGAATAGCAATTTCCCTAAAAAATAGCCGAAAATTAGTAACGTAGTCTCTGGACAGTCCTGTCGTAGGATGATAATTACTAACAATCTTTGCATTAAGAACAGTTTTGCTCCTTCCTACAAAAAAGTAAAGAAGCGATTGATGATCCTAGGTAAATTTAAACAATAAGAATCGATTTTATTTTATTCAATATTATAGGGACTAATGATTTTATTTCACGCTTCGAAGGGATAATTCAACCATCTTTTAATTGATTCCATCCATAATAGTAGATTATTTTGTAGCGAATTTTTAATTCCTTATCTGTAATATTGTGAATGCGAAAAATGTTTCCCATAGAATAGTTTCCACATCTAAGATTCCATTGTGTTTCAAGATACTGGAATAAAAGTAAGTAGTGGGAGACGATCGGTGAAGATTCAATTATCAATGAGCAATAAGGCAGCGTTTTCACTTTACTATATGTCTATATATATGTCTACTACTATATGTCTAATCTGAAAATAATAAAAAAATAATACCTAAAAGATCTGCCCGCTGCGCTGTCACATTTTCATTAAGCACTCTGCGCGCGGCTCGCTTCGCTCGCAAGTTTGAGCGCGCCTAGGGCGCGCGTCATTCGGATCTCGCGCTCCGCGCTCGA